>JAJSRW010002022.1:0-5000 GCA_022414725.1 Microglena sp. YARC | reverse complement strand
GCCGTGAGGGACTACCGTGAGCTAGACCTGGCCGACGCCGCATTTGGTTAGACATTTCAGGTAACATTTGCGGCCCCGGCCGTGGCACTGCCGTGAGGGACTACCGTGAGCTAGACCTGGCCGACGCCGCATTTTGGTTACATTTCAGGGTAACATTTGCGGCCCCGGCCGTGGGCACTGCCGTGAGGGACTACCGTGAGCTAGACCTGGCCGACGCCGCATTTGGTTACATTTCAGGTAACATTTGCGGCCCCGGCCGTGGCACTGCCGTGGGGGACTACCGTGAGCTAGACCTGGCCGACGCCCGCATTTTGGTTACATTTCAGGTAACATTTGCGGCCCCGGCCGTGGCACTGCCGTGAGGGACTACCGTGAGCTAGACCTGGCCGACGCCGCATTTTGGTTACATTTCAGGTAACATTTGCGGCCCAAGCCGTGGCACTGCCGTGGGGGACTACCGTGAGCTAGACCTGGCCGACGCCGCATTTTGGTTACATTTTAGGTAACATTTGCGGCCTCTGCCGTGGAACTACCGTGATAGTACGTGAGACTACCGTGAGACAACCGTGAGACAACCCAGAGATTACCGTGAGGCAACCCAGAGGCTACTCAAAGCCGCTTTTGGTCGACGCCGCATTCCTCTTCCCCCCGGACATAAGGTGGACCTTAGAGCAGAACCTACCCAACCTAAGTGGCTGCTCCCTTTTTTCCAGCCCTGGCGCAGGGGCCTCTGACCCCAGCACCCTGTTTTTGGCTCTGAAAATGTGTTCATTGGTATTACTTTTGGGGCTCCAGCCAGGCCCCAACCACACCCCAGCCAGACAGCAAAAACTTATAATAATTTCCCATAAATCAACCTGACGTCTGATTGTCCTGATTTTTGGTGCCATAAATCTGAAAAAAACGCCCGATCTACGTAGGTGCTCAGCAGTAGGATGCAGTTGCGTTCAGAAGTGTTCATATATCAGAAACTTGTAAAGGTAAAGGCGACGCAACGGGTACGAGGGAAGAATTTCGGAATAGAGACTCACCATACCCTTTTCGTTGGTCCAAGACTTGGTATACAGTAAAGATATAATTTAAACAAAGCTATAACCAGAAGGACAAGAGTAGAAAACAAGTTTGGAGTTGTCGTCGGAAGCTCGCAGCTTATTTGCTCCCCCAGGGGTTACACCCAGAGCAGGTACTTGGGCAAGAATTTTCGATCATGAGACTCACCATACCCTTTTCGTTGGTCCCAAGACTTGGTATACAGTAAGATATAATTTAAACAAAGCTATAACCAGAAGGACAAGAGTAGAAAACAAGTTTGGAGTTGTCGTCGGAAAGCTCGCAGCTTATTTGCTCCCCCTGGGGTTACACCCAGAGCAGGTACTTGGGCAAGAATTTCGATCATGAGACTCCACCATACCCTTTTCGTTGGTCCAAGACTTGGTATACAGTAAGATATAATTTAAACAAAGCTATAACCAGAAGGACAAGAGTAGAAAACAAGTTTTGGAGTTGTCGTCGGAAAGCTCGCAGCTTATTTGCTCCCCTGGGTTACACCCAAGCAGGTACTTGGGCAAGAATTCGATCATGAGACTCACCATACCCTTTTCGTTGGTCCCAAGGACTTGGTATACAGTAAGATATAATTTAAACCCCAAAAGCTATAACCAGAAGGACAAGAGTAGAAAACAGTTTGGAGTTGTCGTCGAAAGCTCGCAGCTTATTTGCTCCCCTGGGGGTTACACCCAGAGCAGGTAACTTGGGCAAGAATTTTCGATCATGAGACTCACCATACCCTTTTCGTTGGTCCAAGACTTGGTATACAGTAGAGATATAATTTAAATCGCTGCCCAAAGCTATAACCAGAAGGACAAGAATAGAAAAACAAGTTTGGATGTTGTCGTCGGAAAGGCTCTGCGCAGCTTATTGCTACTCGTTCCCCCTTGGTTTACACCCAGCAGCAGTTATTGGGCAGAATGCGATCATGAGACTCACATACCCTTTTCGTTGGTCCCATAAGACTTGGTATAAAAGTAAGATAGTAATTTAAAAAAGCCCTATCAAAGACTAGAGAGCCTATAGACCAGACAAGGACAAGCTAGTGAAGCATTAGAAAACACAGTGTTCAGTGGGAGTGTCGTCAGGAAAAGGCTTCGACTCAGCTTATTCTGCTCCCCCTGGGGTTACACCCGCCCAGTAAGCAGGTACTGGGCAGAATTTCGATCATGAGACTCACCATACCCCTTTCGTTGGTCCCAAGACTTTGGGTACAGTTGTAAGTATATAATTTCAATAAAGCCTATAACCAGAAGGAAAAGAAGTAAGAAAAACAAGTTTGGAGATTCAGTCCAAACGTGGTGGTAAGCTCGCACTTAATTCGAGTGTTTGGTTATCCCAAGCATCGTCGATCATGAGCACTAGCCATATCCCTTTTCGTGGATCGAACTTGGATGAAGAGTAAGATATAGATTTAGTAAACGACTCATAACCGAGAAGTAAGAAGGGAGGTACGAGAGTTTGGAGTTGTCGTCGGAAAGTGGCGCAGCTTATTTGCTCCCCCTGCGGGACATCCCGAGAGCAGGTACATCATGGGCAGAATTCGATCATGAGACCGTTCACCATACCCTTTTCGTTGGTCCCAAGATGACTTGGTATAAGCGCTATATCAGATGCTTGTGCAGTAGATATAATTTAAACAAAGCTATAACCAGAAGGACAGAATAGAAAACAAGTTTGGAGTTTGTCGTCGGAAAGCTCGGCAGCTTATTCTGCTCCCCCTGGGGTTACACCCAAAGCAGGTACTTGGGCATATGTAATTTCCGATCAATGAGACTCACCATACCCTTTTCGTTGGTCCAGAAGCTTGGTACAGAGTAAAGATATAATTTAAACAAAGCTATAAACCAGAAGGAAAAGAGTAGAAAAATCAAGTTTGGAGATGTCGTCGGACAGCTCAGCAGCTTATTTTGCTCGCGCCTTGAGGTTACAACCGCAGAGCAGTACTTGAGCAAGATCTTTTATAAAATGAGAGAGCATGTCGAAAACAAATTGGATGGCCGCCAAGGAATGTTTCTGTGTATGGGCTAGATAGGTGACTTAAACCGACCTTGTGGCCAAGAGTAAAGGGTCCATGAATCAGCGTATAATAAATAGAGAAAACTGTTGGGGTGAGCTGAGCCCCAAGGTTACACCAGAGCAGGTACTTGGGCAAAGAATTCTTTATTAAATGAGAGAGCATCGAAAAATTGGATGGCCCCCAGAAGTTTGTGTATGGCTAGATATGACTTAAATCGACCCTGCGAGCAGAGGAAAGAATAGTGAATAGGTATTAATAATAGAAGAAAAGTTGGGTGAGCTGAGCCCCCTAGGGTTTACACCCAGAGCAGGTAACTTTGGGCAAGATTTTTGTAAAATGAGAGAGCATTCGAAACAAATTGACATGGCCCAAGAGTTTGTGGTATGGTCTAGATATGACTTAAAGCCGACCTGTGGGCCCAAAGAGGAAAGGGTCATGATCAGGTATTATATAAATAGAGAAAATGTTGGGTGAAGCTGAGCCCCTAGGGTTACACCGCAGAGCAGGTACTTAATGGGCAAGATCTTTTTAGTAATGAGAGAGCATTCGAAACGACAAATTTTGTATGGCCGCCAAGAGTTTTTGTGTATGGCTAGATATGACTTTAAATCGACCTGCGGCCAAGAGGAAAGGGTCATGAATTCAGGTATTAATAAATAGAGAAAATGTTGGGTGAGCCTGAGCCCCCCAAGGGGTTACACCCAGAGCAGGTTACTTGGGCAATGATCTTTTTAAATGAGAGACATTCGAAACAAATTGGAGAGACAGAGTTTGTGTATGGCTAGATATGACTTAAAACGACCTGTGGCGCAAGAGAAAGCGGTCAGGAATTAAGGTATTAATAAATAGAGAAAATGTTGGGAAGTAGTTAGGGTTACATATGTATGTATGTGTGGGCAAGATCGTTTAAAAATGAAGAGAGCATTCGAACAAATTTGATGGCCCCAAGAGTTTGTGTATGGCTAGATATGACTTAAAACGACCTTTTGCCAAGAGGAAGGGGTCAGGAATCAGGTATTATAGAAATAGGAGAAAATGTTGGTGGAGCTGAGCCCCCTAGGGTTACACCCTAGAGCAGGTACTTGGGGAAGATCTTTTTAAATGAGAGAGCACTCTCTCGAAACAAAATTGGAATGGCCCAAAGAGTTTTGTGTAATGGCTAGATATGAACGTTAAACCGATCCTGTGGCAATGAGGAACGGGTGCAGGAATCAGGTATTAATAAATAGAGAAAAATGTTGGTGAGCTGAAGCCCGCCTAGGGTTACACCAGAGCAGGTACTTGGGCAAGATCGTTTTAAATGAAGAGAAGCATTCGAAACAAATTTTGATGGCCGCCAAAGTTTGTTTATGGCTAGATATGACTTAAACGACGCTTTTGCCAAGAGGAAACGGTCAGGAATCAGGTATTTAAATAAATATAGAAATTGGTGTTTGAGCTGAGCCCCCTAGGGTTACACCAGAGCTAGGTACTTGGGCAAGATCTTTTTAAATGAAGAGAGCATCGAATACAAATTGGATGGCCCCCAAGAAGTTTGGTGTATGGCTAGATATGAACCTTAAACCGAACCTTTTGCCCAGAGGAAGGGTCAGGAATCAGGTATTAATAAAATAGAGAAAAATGTTGGTGAGCTGAGCCCCCTAGGGTTACACCTATGAGCAGCGTGTACTTGGGGGAAGATCTTTTTAAATGAGAGAGCATTTCGAAACAAATTGGATTTTTGGCCCCGAAGAGTTTGTGTAATCCGGCTAGATTAATGACTTTTATAACCGACTGTGGCCAAGAGGAAAGGGTCAGGAATCAGGTATTAATAATAAGAAGAAAGAGTGTTTGGGTGACTGAGCCCCCTAGGGTGTACATCCCATAAGCAGGTACTTGGGCAAGATTTTTTAAATGAGAGAGCATCTCGAAAACAAAATTGGATGGCCACCAA
>JAJSRW010000483.1:0-25437 GCA_022414725.1 Microglena sp. YARC | reverse complement strand
GCGTGGCCGGTTTAGGGATGCTTCGCGGGTAGCTACTGTAAGGATCTACGCGGTGGAATCTTTCCAAAGATGCCTTCCGTAGATTCCTCCCGAACAGTTATAAAAGGGGACTCACGAGATGCAGATACCACTTACTACTCTCTCGGTCCCGGATAAGATTTATGTTCTGGCTGCATTACTCGCGTCTAAATTTGCTATGGATCTTTGGTGCTCAGAAAGCTGAAGACTCGCGCTGTAGCATCTGTTCGCGCGCATCTGACCCGGAGCGAATCTGCTCGCGCGTACTGACTGCGGCATTTGTTCAAAGCTAGTTTGTTTAGCTTTGTTTGCCAGCTCTCCTCTTTTATCTGCTTTGATACTCTGACTCTTAGTCTAATTGCTTTGTTAGATTCTGAGGCTCTTTCGCCTGCTTCTTGTGTAGCATTGCCTGTTCCGCACTTGTCAGTTCCTAAGGCAGTCGCCTCTCTTTGTAGTTGTTTTATTTCTGATGTAATTACCACTTACTCTCTCTCTGGTCCGCCAGCCTATTTATTTTACATAAATGAGGCCTGAAACCAGTACAGACTGACAGCGCCGCGGTAAATGCTGAGGGGGTCAGGCAGGTCCAACGCGTTCCAGCGTTCACTGCGAGGGATGGGGAGTAAGGAGTTGCGAGAAATGAGGGAGATAAGTCTGGTGGCCCGGCGTTTAATGAGCCTGAAAACCAGTACAGACTGACAGCGCCGCGGTACAATGATGAGGGGTCCAGGCAGGTCCACTGCGTGCAGCGTTCACACATGCGAGGGATGGGGGTAAGGAGTTGCGAGAAATGAGGGAGATTAAAGGTCTGGTGGCCGGCGTTAATGAGCGTGAAACAGTAAACGACTGAACAGCGCGCGGTACAATGATGAGGGGTCCAGGCCAGGTCACTGCGTTTCCAGCGTTCACTGCGAGGGATGGGGAGTAAGGAGTTGCGAGAAATGAGGGAGATAAGGTCTCGGTGGCGGGCGTTTAAATGAGCCTGAAACAGTAAGGACGAAGCGCGGCGGTACAATGATGAGGGGTCAGGCCAGGTCCGACTGCGTTCCAGCGTTCACTGCCGAGGGATGGGGGAGTAAGGGTGCGAGAAATGAGGGGAGTAAGGTCTGGTCGGCGGTGTTTAATGAGCCTGGAAACAGTACAGACTGACAGGCCGCGGTACAATGATGAGGGGTCCAGGCAGGTCCATCTGCGTTCAGCGTTCACTGCGAGGGATGGGGAGTAAGGAGTTGCGAGAATGAGGGAGATAAGTCTGGTGGCCGGCGTTTTAATGAGCCTGAAAACCGTACAGACTGACAGCCCACGGTACAATGATGAGGGTCCCAGGCAGGTACTGCGTTCAGGCGTTCACTGCGAGGATGGGGAGTAGGAGTTGCGAGAAATGAAGGGAGATCAGGTTCCTGGTGGGCCGGCGTTTAAATGAGCTGAAAACAGTACAGACTGAAGCGGCGGTACAATGATGGGGGTCAGGCCAGGTGCACTGCGTTCATGCGTTACTTGCGAGGATGGGGAGTAAGGAGTTGCGAAATTGTTAGGGAGATAAGGGTCTGGTGGCCGGCGTTTAAATGGAGCCTGAAAACCAGTACAGAACTGAAGCGCCGCGGTACACATGATGAGGGGTCCAGCCAGGTCCTGTTCAGTTCAAGCGTTCACTGCGAGGGATGGGGAGTAAGGAGTTGCGAGAAATGAGGGAGATAGAGGTCTGGTGGCCGGCGTTTATGAGGCCTGAAAACCAGTACAGACTGACAGTCGCCGCGGTCAGACATCTGCATGAGGGGACCATCCCAGGCCAGGTCCACTGCGTTCATTCAGCGTTCAATGCCGTCAGGCAGAGTCATGGATTGCGAATGAGGGATGGGGAGTAAGGAGTTGCGAGAAATGAGGGGGATAAGGTCTGGTGGCCGGCGTTTAATGAGCCTGAAAACCAGTACAACTGACAGCGCGGGTACAATGATGAGGGGTACAGGTCCACAGGTGGAATGGGGAGTGAAGGAGTTGCGAGAAATGAGCGGAGAGGTCCGAGGGCTGGTCACTGCGCAGGCCATGGGTCCAGTGCGTTCAACTGAAGAGGGATGGGGAGTAAGGAGTTGCGAGAAAATGAGGGAGATAAGGTCTGGTGGCCGGGTTTAATGAAAACCAGTAAGACTGACAGCGCGGCGGTACAATGAGGGGTCAGGCCAGGTCCACTGCGTTCCAGCGTTCACTGCGAGGGATGGGAGTAAGGGAGTTGCGAGAAATGAGGGAGATAAGGTCTGGTGGCGGCGTTTAATGAGGCCTGGAAAACCAGTACGGGACTGACAGCGCGTTGAGGTACAATGATGAGGGGTCCAGGCCAGGTCCACTGCGTTCCAGCGTTCACTGCGAGGGATGGGGAGTAAGGAGTTGCGAGAAATGAGGGAGATAAGGTCTGGTGGCCGGCGTTTAATGAGCCTGAAAACCAGTACAGACTGACAGCGTTCACGCGAGTACAATGATGAGGGGTACAGACCAGGCCAGGTCCACTGCGTTCCAGCGTTCACTGCGAGGGATGGGAGTAAGGAGTTGCAGAAATGAGGGAGATAAGGTCTAAGGGTGGCCGCGTTTAATGAGCCTGAAAACAGTACAGACTGACAGCGCGCGGTACATGATGAGGGGGTCCAGGCCAGGTACTGCGTTGCCAGCGTTCACTGCGAGGGATGGGGAGTAAGGAGTTGCGAGAAATGAGGGAGATAGGTCTGGTGGCCGGCGTTTAATTGAGCCTGAAAACCAGTACAGACTGACAGCGCCGCGGTACAATGATTGAGGGGTCGCCAGGCCAGGTCACTGCGTTCCAGCGTCACTGCGAGGGATGGGGAGTAAGGAGTTGCGAGAAATGAGGGAGATAAGGTCTGGTGGCCGGCGTTTAATGAGCCTGAAAACCAGTACAGACTGACAGCGCCGCGGTACATATGATGAGGGGTCCAGGCCAGGTCACTGCGTTCCAGCGTTCACTGCGAGGGATGGGAGTAAGGAGTTGCGAGAAATGAGGGAGATAAGGTCTGGTGGCCGGCGTTTATGAGCTGAAAACCAGTACAGACTGACAGCGCCGCGGTACAATGATGAGGGGTCCAGGCCAGGTCCACTGCGTTCCAGCGTTCACTGCGAGGGGATGGGGAGTAAGGAGTTTGCGAGAAATGAGGGAGATAAGGTCTGGTGGCCGGCGTTTAATGAGGCCTGAAAACCAGTACAGACTGACAGCGCTGCGCGGTCCAATGATGAGGCTCCTGGGGTCCAGGCCAGGTCCACTGGCGTGCCAGCGTTCACTGCGACGAGTTGCAGGGTACAGAGCACAGTACTGAGGCCAGGTGCGCGCGCAGAGCGTAATGAGCCTGAAAACCAGTACAGACTGACAGCGCCCGGGTAATGATGAGGGGTCAGGCCAGGTCCACTGCGTGGCAGCGTTCACTGCGAGGGATGGGGAGTAAGGAGTTGCGAGAAAATGAGGGAGATAAGGTCTGGTGGCCGGCGTTTAATGAGGCCTGAAAACAGTACAGACTGACAGCGCCGCGGTTACAATGATTGAGGGGTCCAGGCCAGGTCCACTGCGTTCCAAGCGTTCACTGCGAGGGATGGGGAGTAAGGAGTTGCGAGAAATGGGAGGGAGATAAGGTCTGGTGGCCGGCGTTTAATGAGGCTGAAAACCAGTACAAGACTGACAGCGCCGCGGTACAATGATGAGGGGTCCAGGCCAGGTCCACTGCGTTCCAGCGTTCACTGCGAGGGATGGGGAGTAAGGAGTTGCGAGAAATGAGGGAGATAAGGTCTGGTGGCCGGCGTTTAATGAGGCCTGAAAACCAGTACAGGACTGACAGCGCCGCGGTACATATGATGAGGGGTCGCAGGCAGGTCCACTGCGTTCAGCGTTCACTGGAGGGATGGGGAGTAAGGAGTTGCAAGAAATGAGGAGATAAGGTCTGGTGGCCGGCGTTTAATGAGCCTGAAAACCAGTACAGACTGACAGCGCCGCGCGGTACAATGATGAGGGGTCCGGCCAGGTCCACTGCGTGCCAGCGTTCACTGCGAGGGATGGGGAGTAAGGAGTTGCGAGAAATGAGGGAGATAAGGTCTGGTGGCCGCGTTTAATGAGCCTGAAAACCAGTACAGACTGTACAATGATGGGGTCAGGCAGGTCCACCTGCGTTCCAGCGTTCACTGCGAGGGATGGGGAGTAAGGAGTGCGAGAAATGAGGAGATAAGTCTGGTGGCCGGCGTTTAATGAGTGGGCCTGGAAACCAGTAACCGACTGACAGCGCCGCGGTACAATGATGAGGGGTCAGGCCAGGTTCCACGCGTTCCAGCGTTCACTGCGAGGGATGGGGAGTAAGGAGTTGCGAGAAATGAGGGAGATAAGGTCTGGTGCCGGCGTTTAATGAGCCTGAAAAACCAGTTACAGACTGACAGCGCCGCGGTACATGATGAGGGGTCCAGGCCAGGTCCACTGCGTTGCGTGCGTTCACGTGCGAGGGGGAGTAAGGAGTTGCGAGAAATGAGGGAATAAGGTCTGGTGGCCGGCGTAATGAGGAAAACAGTAGACTGACAGCGCCGCGGTACATGATGAGCCCAGCGTTAGCAGGATGATGTTACTGGTGCCGGCGTTTAATTTGAGCTGAAATACCAGTCAGACTGACAGCGCCGCGGTACAGTCCAGGCCAGGTCCACTGGTTCCAGCGTTCACTGCGAGGATGGGGAGTAAGGAGTTGCGAGAAATGAGGGAGATAAGGTCTGGTGGCCGGCCGTTTAATGAGCTGCATTAAACCGTTTATGAGTACAGACTTTGACAGCGCCGCGGTACAATGATGAGGGGTCCAGGCCAGGTCCACTGCGTTCCAGCGTTCACTGCGAGGGATGGGGAGTAA
This sequence comes from Microglena sp. YARC, assembly GCA_022414725.1. Classification (NCBI taxonomy): domain Eukaryota; kingdom Viridiplantae; phylum Chlorophyta; class Chlorophyceae; order Chlamydomonadales; family Chlamydomonadaceae; genus Microglena; species Microglena sp. YARC. Next base: position 20,545 of record JAJSRW010000483.1, on the reverse strand, counting down.
GGAGTTGGCGAGAAATGAGGGAGATAAGGTCTGGTGGCCGGCGTTTTAATGAGCTGAAAAACAGTACATGAGCTGACAGACGCGCGGTACATGATGATGAGGGGTCCAGGCCAGGTCCACTGCGTTCAGGCGTTCAGCGTTCGGATTAACTGCGAAGGGAATGGGAGTAGGGGGGAGGAGTTGCGAGAAAATGAGGGAGATAAGGTCTGGTGGCCGGCGTTTAATGAGCCTGAAAACCAGTACAGACTGACAGCGCCGCGGTACAATGATGAGGGGTCAGGCCAGGTCCACTGCGTTCCAGCGTTCATGCGAGGGATGGGGAGTAAGGAGTTGCGAGAAATGAGGGAGATAAGGTCTGGTGGCCGGCGTTTAATGAGCCTGAAAACCAGTACAGACTGACAGCGCCGCGGTACAATGAATGAGGGGTCCAGGCCAGGTCACTGCGTTCCAGCGTCTTCACTGCGAGGGATGGGGAGTAAGGAGTTGCGAGAAATGAGGAGATAAGGTCTGGTGGCCGGCGTTTAATTTGAGCCTGAAAACCAGTACAGACTGACAGCGCCGCGGTACAATGATGAGGGGTCAGGCCAGGTCCACTGCGTTCAGCGTTCACTGCGAGGGATGGGAGTAAGGAGTTGCGAGAAATGAGGGAGATAAGGTCTGGTGGCCGGCGTTTATGATGAGCATGGCCGCGTATTAAATGAAGCCTGAATAATCGTACAGACTGACAAGCGCCGCGGCCGCAGTAAGTACACAATGAATGAGGGGTCCAGGCCAGGTCACTTGCGTTTCCAGCGTTCACTGCGAGGGATGGGGAGTAAAGGAGTTGCGAGAAATGAGGGAGATAAGGTCTGGTGGCCGGCGTTTAATGAGCCTGAAACCAGTACAGACTGACAGCGCCGCGGTACAATGATGAGGGGTCCAGGCCAGGTCCACTGCGTTCAGCGTTCACTGGCGAGGGATGGGGAGTAAGGAGTTGCGAGAAATGAGGGAGATAAGGTCTGGTGGCCGGCGTTTAATGAGCCTGAAAACCAGTACAGACTGACAGCGCCGCGGTACAATGATGAGGGTCCAGGCCAGGTCCACTGCGTTCCAGCGTTCACTGCGAGGGATGGGGGGAGTAAGGAGTTGCGAGAAATGAAGGGAGATAAGGTTGGTGGCGCGTTTAATGAGCCTGAAAACCAGTACAGACTGACAGCGCCGCGGTACAATGATGAGGGGTCCAGGCCAGGTCCACTGCGTTCCAGCGTTCACTGCGGAGGGATGGGAGTAAGGAGTTGCGAGAAATGAGGGAGATAAGGTCTGGTGGCCGGCGTTTAATGAGCCTGAAAACAGTACAGACTGACAGCGCCGCGGTACAATGATGAGGGGTCCAGGCCAGGTCCACTGCGTTCCCAGCGTTCACTGCGAGGGATGGGGAGTAAGGAGTTTGGCGAGAAATGAGGGAGATAAGGTCTGGTGGCCGGCGTTTAATGAGCCTGACAACCAGTACAGACTGACAGCGCCGCGGTACAATGATGAGGGGTCCAGGCCAGGTCCACTGCGTTCCAGCGTTCACTGCGAGGGATGGGGAGTAAGGAGTTGCGAGAAAATGAGGGAGATAAGGTTCTGGTGGCCGGCGTTTAATGAGCCTGAAAACCAGTACAGACTGGAAGCGCCGCGGTACAATGATGAGGGGTCCAGGCCAGGTCCACTGCGTTCCAGCGTTCACTGCGAGGGATGGGGAGTAAGGAGTTGCGAGAAATGAGGGAGATAAGGTCTGGTGGCCGGCGTTTAATGAGCCTGAAAACCAGTACAGACTGACAGCGCCGCGGTAAATGATGAGGGGTCCAGGCCAGGTCACTGCGTTCCAGCGTTCACTGCGAGGGATGGGGAGTAAGGAGTTGCGAGAAATGAGGGAGATAAGGTCTGGTGGCCGGCGTTTAATGAGCCTGAAAACCAGTACAGACTGACAGCGCCGGGTACAATGATGAGGGGTCCAGGCCAGGTCCACTGCGTTCCAGCGTTCACTGCGAGGGATGGGGAGTAAGGAGTTGCGAGAAATGAGGGAGATAAGGTCTGGTGGCCGCGTTTAATGAGCCTGAAAACCAGTACAGACTGACAGCGCCGCGGTACAATGATGAGGGGTCCAGGCCAGGTCCACTGCGTTCCAGCGTTCACTGCGAGGGATGGGGAGTAAGAGTTGCGAGAAATGAGGGAGATAAGGTCTGGTGGCCGGCGTTTAATGAGCCTGAAAACCCAGACTACAGACTGAAGCGCCGCGGTACAATGATGAGGGGTCCAGGCCAGGTTCACTGCGAGGGATGGGGAGTAAGGAGTTGCGAAAATAGGAGATAAGGTCTGGTGGCCGGCGTCAGGTCCAGCGTTCCAGCGTTCACTGCGAGGGATGGGGAGTAGGAGGAGTTGCGAGAAATGAGGGAGATAAGGTCTGGTGGCCGGCGTTTAATGAGCCTGAAAACAGTACAGACTGACAGCGCCGCGGTACAATGATGAGGGGTCAGGCCAGGTCCACTGCGTTCCAGCGTTCACTGCGAGGGATGGGGAGTAAGGAGTTGCGAGAAATGAGGGAGATAAGGTCTGGTGGCCGGCGTTTAATGAGCCTGAAAACCAGTACAGACTGACAGCGGCCGCGGTACATGATGAGGGGTCCAGGCCAGGTCCACTGCGTTCCAGCGTTCACTGCGAGGGATGGGGAGTAAGGAGTTGCGAGAAATGAGGGAGATAAGGTCTGGTGGCCGGCGTTTAATGAGCCTGAAAACCAGTACAGACTGACAGCGCCGCGGTACAATGATGAGGGGTCCAGGCCAGGTCCACTGCGTTCCAGCGTTCACTGCGAGGGATGGGGAGTAAGGAGTTGCGAGAAATGAGGGAGATAAGGTCTGGTGGCCGGCGTTTAATGAGCTGAAAACCAGTACAGACTGACAGCGCCGCGGTACAATGATGAGGGGTCCAGGCCAGGTCCACTGCGTTCCAGCGTTCACTGCGAGGGATGGGGAGTAAGGAGTTGCGAGAAATGAGGGAGATAAGGTCTGGTGGCCGGCGTTTAATGAGCCTGAAAACCAGTACAGACTGACAGCGCCGCGGTACAATGATGAGGGGTCCAGGCCAGGGTCCACTGCGTTCCAGCGTTCACTGCGAGGGATGGGGAGTAAGGAGTTGCGAGAAATGAGGGAGATAAGGTCTGGTGGCCGGCGTTTAATGAGCCTGAAAACCAGTACAGTACTGACAGCGCCGCGGTACAATGATGAGGGGTCCAGGCCAGGTCACTGCGTTCCAGCGTTCACTGCGAGGGATGGGGAGTAAGGAGTTGCGAGAAATGAGGGAGATAAGGTCTGGTGGCCGGCGTTTTAATGAGGCCTGAAAACCAGTACAGACTGACAGCGCCGCGGTACAATGATGAGGGGTCCAGGCCAGGTCCACTGCGTTCCAGCGTTCACTGCGAGGGATGGGGAGTAAGGAGTTGCGAGAAATGAGGGAGATAAGGTCTGGTGGCCGGCGTTTAATGAGCCTGAAAAACCAGTACAGGACTGACAGCGCCGCGGTATCAATGATGAGGGGTCCAGGCCAGGTCCACTGCGTTCCAGCGTTCACTGCGAGGGATGGGGAGTAAGGAGTTGCGAGAAATGAGGGAGATAAGGTCTGGTGGCCGGCGTTTAATGAGCCTGAAAACCAGTACAGACTGACAGCGCCGCGGTACAATGATGAGGGGTCCAGCCAGGCCAGGTCCACTGCGTTCCAGCGTTCACTGCGAGGGATGGGGAGTAAGGAGTTGCGAGAAATGAGGGAGATAAGGTCTGGTGGCCGGCGTTTAATGAGCCTGAAAACCAGTACAGACTGACAGCGCCGCGGTACAATGATGAGGGGTCCAGGCAGGTCCACTGCGTTCCAGCGTTCACTGCGAGGGATGGGGAGTAAGGAGTTGCGAGAAATGAGGGAGATAAGGTCTGGTGGCCGGCGTTTAATGAGCCTGAAAACCAGTACAGACTGACAGCGCCGCGGTACAATGATGAGGGGTCCAGGCCAGGTCCACTGCGTTCCAGCGTTCACTGCGAGGGATGGGGAGTAAGGAGTTGCGAGAAATGAGGGAGATAAGGTCTGGTGGCCGGCGTTTAATGAGCCTGAAAACCAGTACAGACTGACAGCGCCGCGGTACAATGATGAGGGGTCCAGGCAGGTCCACTGCGCCAGCGTTCACTGCGAGGGATGGGAGTAAGGAGTTGCGAGAAATGAGGGAGATAAGGTCTGGTGGCCGGCGTTTAATGAGCCTGAAAACCAGTACAGACTGACAGCGCCGCGGTACAATGATGAGGGGTCCAGGCCAGGTCCACTGCGTGCCAGCGTTCACTGCGAGGGATGGGGAGTAAGGAGTTGCGAGAAATGAGGGAGATAAGGTCTGGTGGCCGGCGTTTAATGAGCCTGAAACCAGTACAGACTGACAGCGCCGCGGTACAATGATGAGGGGTCCAGGCCAGGTCCACTGCGTTCCAGCGTTCACTGCGAGGGATGGGGAGTAAGGAGTTGCGAGAAATGAGGGAGATAAGGCTGGTGGCCCGGCGTAATGAGCCTGAAAACCAGTAACAGACTGACAGCGCCGCGGTACAATGATGAGGGGTCCCAGGCCACTGCGTCGCAGCGTTCACCTGCGAGGGATGGGGAGTAAGGAGTTGCCGAGAAATGAGGGAGATAAGGTCTGGTGGCCGCGTTTAATGAGCCTGAAACCAGTACAGACTACAGTACGTCCCCGAGGGATGGGGTAAGGAGTTGCGAGAAATGAGGGAGATAAGGTCTGGTGGCCGGCGTTTAATGAGCCTGAAAACCAGTACAGACTGACAGCGCGCGGTATGATGAGGGTCCAGGCCAGGTCCACTGCGTCCAGCGTTCACTGCGAGGGATGGGGAGTAAGGAGTTGCGAGAAAATGAGGGAGATAAGGTCTGGTGGCCGGCGTTTAATGAGCCTGAAAACCAGTACAGACTGACAGCGCCGCGGTACAATGATGAGCGGGTCCAGGCCAGGTCCACTGCGTTCCAGCGTTCACTGCGAGGGATGGGGAGTAAGGAGTTGCGAGAAATGAGGGAGATAAGGTCTGGTGGCCGGCGTTTAATGAGCCTGAAAACCAGTACAGACTGACAGCGCCGCGGTACAATGATGAGGGGTCCAGGCCAGGTCCACTGCGTCCAGCGTTCACTGCGAGGGGATGGGGAGTAAGGAGTTGCGAGAAATGAGGGAGATAAGGTCTGGTGGCCGGCGTTTAATGAGCCTGAAAACCAGTACAGACTGACAGCGCCGCGGTACAATGATGAGGGGTCCAGGCCAGGTCCACTGCGTTCCAGCGTTCATGCGAGGGATGGGGAGTAAGGAGTTGCGAGAAATGAGGGAGATAAGGTCTGGTGGCGGCGTTTAATGAGCCTGAAAACCAGTACAGACTGACAGCGCCGCGGTACAATGATGAGGGGTCCAGGCCAGGTCCACTGCGTTCCAGCGTTCACTGCGAGGGATGGGGAGTAAGGAGTTGCGAGAAATGAGGGAGATAAGGTCTGGTGGCCGGCGTTTAATGAGCCTGAAAACCAGTACAGACTGACAGCGCCGCGGTACAATGATGAGGGGTCCAGGCCAGGTCCACTGCGTTCCAGCGTTCACTGCGAGGGATGGGGAGTAAGGAGTTGCGAGAAATGAGGGAGATAAGGTCTGGTGGCCGGCGTTTAATGAGCCTGAAAAAGTACAGACTGACAGCGCCGCGGTACAATGATGAGGGGTCAGGCAGGTCCACTGCGTGCCAGCGTTCACTGCGAGGGATGGGGAGTAAGGAGTTGCGAGAAATGAGGGAGATAAGGTCTGGTGGCCGGCGTTTAATGAGCCTGAAAACCAGTACAGACTGACAGCGCCGCGGTACAATGATGAGGGGTCCAGGCCAGGTCCACTGCGTGCCAGCGTTCACTGCGAGGGATGGGGAGTAAGGAGTTGCGAGAAATGAGGGAGATAAGGTCTGGTGGCCGGCCTTTAATGTGTTAGAATATCAGTTAGCACTTGCCTTGTGATATTTGATGTCGGACTAGACTTCATGTCATGCTAATTAGGTAAAGGCAAAACGCTTCCCCCAGGGGGAATCGAACCCTTGTCGAATCTCCGTATAGCTCATGGCGTTACACCACTGAGCCAGTAGTACTATGCTGTGCTGTGTTTTGTGAGTACGAGATAGCGCTGGTGGCCAACCGGTTGTTACCGCCCGATGGCCGGTTTAGGGATGCTTCGCGGTAGCTACTGAAGGAATCTACCGGTGGAATCTTCCAAAGATGCCTTCCGTAGATTCCCTCCCGAACAGTATAAAAGGGGACTCACGAGAGCAGAGTACCACTTACTCTCTCTCTGGTCCCCAGGTAAGATTTACTGTTCTGCTGCCATTACTGCGTCTCTTGCTATGATCTTTGGTGCTCCAGAAAGCTGAGACTCGCGCGCATCTGTTCGCGCGCATCTGACCGAGCGAATCTGTTCGCGCGTACCTGACTGCGCGCATTTGTTCAAAGCTAGTTGTTTAGCTTTGTTTGCAGCTCTCTCTTTCTATCTGCTTTGATACTCTGACTCTTAGTCCTAATTGCTTTGCTTAGATACTGAAGGCTCTTCGCCTGCTTCTTGTACATTGCCTGTTCCCACTTGTCAGTTCTAAGGCATTCGCCTCTCTTTGTAGTTGTTTTATTTCTGATGTAATTACCACTTACTCTCTCTCTGGTCCCCAGCCTATTTATTTTACAGGTTATGGGCTCATTGCGCTAAAGTGCTGGATTGCACCCCACTGCGGATTGAATTGGAGCTGGCTGGATTGCCCCTCCTTTTAGCTGGACTGCTTTGTTGTGCTGGACTGCACAGCCCCCCTCTTCCTCAGCTCCTAGTACTGTGCTGGACTGCATAGTTGTCTGAAGCTGGACTGCTCCATCTTTTTGCTGGACTGCAAACCCCCCTTTGCAACCTTCTCTACCTTATCCATCTGCTTTACAATGGAGGACACAAGGGTCTCTATGCCCAAGTTGGATGACAACAATTATGGGGTCTGGAGTGTTATGATGATGGCATGCCTTGCCTTGAAGAAGGTGTCCAAGGCTATTTCAGAGGACACGGTGGACCCTGAGGATGATCTGCAAGCAAGATCCTTGTTGGTTATTCAGGTGAAGGATCACCTCCTGCCCTTCATCAAGAATGAGAAGACTGCCAAGGGCATGTGGTTGAAGCTTGAGGAGCTGCACAAGAACAAGTCCAGGGCTCGCTTGAATCTGATGCGCCGAGAGCTGGCGCAACTGAAGAAGGAGCCCAAGGAGACTATAGCCAAGTACACTGCCCGTGCGGAGTCACTCAGGGATCAGCTTGCAGCAGCAGGGGATACCACCTCTTCTGCTGACCTGATCAGCACTATGTTGAATGGACTGCCTAAGGAGCTTGACACTTAGTCCTAATTGCTTTGCTTAGATATTGAAGGCTCTTCGCCTGCTTCTTGTACATTGCCTGTTCCCACTTGTCAGTTCTAAGGCATTCGCCTCTCTTTGTAGTTGTTTTATTTCTGATGTAATTACCACTTACTCTCTCTCTGGTCCCCAGCCTATTTATTTTACAGGTTATGGGCTCATTGCGCTAAAGTGCTGGATTGCACCCCACTGCGGATTGAATTGGAGCTGGCTGGATTGCCCCTCCTTTTAGCTGGACTGCTTTGTTGTGCTGGACTGCACAGCCCCCCTCTTCTTCAGCTCCTAGTACTGTGCTGGACTGCATAGTTGTCTGAAGCTGGACTGCTCCATCTTTTTGCTAGACTGCAAACCCCCCTCTGCAACCTTCTCTACCTCATCCATCTGCTTTACAATGGAGGACACAAGGGTCTCTATGCCCAAGTTGGATGACAACAATTATGGGGTCTGGAGTGTTAGGATGATGGCATGCCTTGCTTGAAGAAGGTGTCCAAGGCTATTTCAGAGGACACGGTGGACCCTGAGGATGATCTGCAAGCAAGATCCTTGCTGGTCATTCAGGTGAAGGATCACCTCCTGCCCTTCATCAAGAATGAGAAGACTGCCAAGGGCATGTGGTTGAAGCTTGAGGAGCTGCACAAGAACAAGTCCAGGGCTCGCTTGAATCTGATGCGCCGAGAGCTGGCGCAACTGAAGAAGGAGCCCAAGGAGACTGTAGCCAAGTACACTGCCCGTGCGGAGTCACTCAGGGATCAGCTTGCAGCAGCAGGGGATACCACCTCTTCTGCTGACCTGATCAGCACTGTGTTGAATGGACTGCCTAAGGAGTTTGACACTGCAGTCCAAATCCTGGAGGCAGAGGACAACTCAGATCTGAGTGATGTCCTGGCCAGACTCTTGATTGCTGAAGCAAGGATGAGTAGGAAGGATGATCGTACTAGAGCTGAGGACCACGGCTCTGCTCTTGCTGGACATGGCGGCACCCCCCCATCGCGTCCAGGTCAGGCTCGTCCGGGTCAGACCACGGACAGGGACAAGAGGACCTGCTACTACTGTGGTAACGCGGGTCACATTGCAAAGGATTGTCGAAAGAAGAAATCTGACAAAGCCTCCGGGAAGTATACTCCCAAGACCCAGCCGGGTAACAACGCCACAGTCGCCACTGCCTTCACCTGCTCGGGTGGCACTGCTGCACTCACTGATGAGGACTTGCCCCCTTTGATTGGTGAAGTGACTTGGATGCTGGACTCAGGTGCTTCCCACAACATCACGGGGGACCGCGATCTGCTTGTGAACATCAGACACCTGGATACACCACTCCAATTCAGGTTTGCTGACGGAGTGGGACATCGGGCAGAGTACGCTGGCGACGTCTTCCTGGAATCTGTAAATGGAGAGTATGTTCAGCTGCAGAATGTCCATTATGTCCCTGCATCTGCCAGAAATCTGATCTCCCTCTCAAGCTTGCAATGGGGGGTTTGCAGTCCAGCAAAAAGATGGAGCAGTCCAGCTTCAGACAACTATGCAGTCCAGCACAGTACTAGGAGCTGAGGAAGAGGGGGGCTGTGCAGTCCAGCACAACAAAGCAGTCCAGCTTGGTTTTCACCAGTGTGACTCCTTCCGCTAAACCGGCAATCAGGATGTCGTCGACATGGATCAGCACATAGGTCCAGTCACCAGAGCCAGCCATCATGATGAACAATCCAGGGTCGGCCACAGAGGCATTAAAGCTAATGGCCTCCAGCTGGGAGCGCAAGTTTGCATACCAAGCACGGGGGCTCTGCTTCAGACCATAGAGAGTCTTGCGCAAATGGCATGCGCGGTCGCTTCCCCCAACTGCAAAACCTGGAGGTTGCTGCATCCACAGATCCTCTTCCAGTTCCCCATTGAGGAACGCGTTGGGCAACGTCCAGCTGATGCAGTTCAAGATCGCGGTGAGCTGTGACAGCCAAGAGGGTGCGCAGAGTTGCGTGCTTCCCTACAGGTGCATATATCTCATTGTAGTAGAGACCCTCCCGCTGCCTGCATCCAACAACTACCAGGCGAGCCTTGTAGCGCTCTTGTTACCAGCAGCGTCTCGCTTCCTCTTGAAGATCCACTTGACAGGGAGTACATTGGTTCCAGGGGGTCTGTCCTCAACCTCCCAAGTCTTGTTGTGGAGCAGAGCTGCATACTCTTCATCCATTGCAAGCTTCCACTGCTGAGCTTCGGGACCTGCGAGAGCTTCCTTCACAGACACTGGCTCAGGCTGAAGTTCAACAACAGCAGCTGAGGTGGCCCACCACTCTGAAGGTGCCTGCCTGAGTCTGGATGATCGCCGCGGAGGAGGTGCATCTTGAGTAGGCAGTGGGAGCAATGTCCTCATCTTCCTCATCTGAGTCAGTATCCATGTGCAAAGGGGGCAAGTCTTCGTCCTCACTGTCAGCTTCATCCGTCGGGGTAGTGGGTGCCGCTGGTGAGGTGAGAAGGTGCACTAACTGGTTCCTCATCAGGTTTCCAGCTTGATGTCTACAATGCACAGTGGCTCATCATTCATATGGGCCGGTGGCGTCGGCGTGTTGTATGGGAAGACACCCTCATGGAAGGTAACATCCCGAGCCACACGCACAGTCTTGCCGTCTGGATCCAGGATCCGGTATGCCTTGGAGTTGACCTCGTACCCAATGAAGACACCTGGTCTGCTTACAGCATCCAGCTTGCGCCGCTTCAGCTTGAGCACATGGGCAAAGGCCTTGCACCCAAAAATCTTGAAGTGGGATACTTCTGGGACTGACCCTGTCAGCAGCTGGTGAGGCGTAAGCTCCCGGCCACTGACTGGGGGAGGCATTCCTTAAGGTGTTAGCTGTCTGTAGGCCCTCAGCCCAAAGGTAGAAGGGGGCACCACTGTGAAGCAGGAGGGCCCTAACCTTTTCCATTAGGGTCCTGTTCAAACGCTCCGCCGCGCCATTGCTCTCGGGGCTGTAAGGGGCTGTGGTTTGATGGACAATCCCTCTGGAAGCAAAGAAGGCAGCGAGTTCACCATTGCAGAATTCTCCTCCTCTGTCCGAGCGCACTATCTTGACAGTGATGCCATGTTGAGTCTGCAGCATGAGAATGAGGTCATGCAGGGCTGCTGATGCCTGGTCCTTGGTCTTCAGCATGATGACAAAGCTGTACTTGGAGTGGTCCTCCAACACACCCAGGAAGTACTTGCTCTGCCCTAGAGAGGCAGGTGTGATAGGACCACATAGGTCCACAAGAAGCAATCCCTTCACAGGTGCTGACTTACTGGCAGGAAAAGGATCTGTGGATGCAGCAACCTCCAGGTTTTGCAGTTGGGGAAAGCGACCGCGCATGCCATTTGCGCAAGACTCTCTATGGTCTGAAGCAGAGCCCCCGTGCTTGGTATGCAAACTTGCGCTCCCAGCTGGAGACCATTGGCTTTAATGCCTCTGTGGCCGACCCTGGATTGTTCATCATGATGGCTGGCTCTGGTGACTGGACCTATGTGCTGATCCATGTCGACGACATCCTGATTGCCGGTTTAGCGGAAGGAGTCACACTGGTGAAAACCAAGCTGGCTGAAGTCTTCAAAATCAAGGACATGGGGGAATCCTCCTTCTACCTTGGTATGGACATCATCAGGGACAGAGGGATGAAGACACTCCTCTTGACTCAGAAAAGGTATGTGGCTGACCTCATGGACAAGTTTGCCTCACATGCCAAGTCAAAGAAGGTGCCTCTATCCCCAGCCACCAAGCTGACCAAGGCAGGAGAGCCTATGGACCAGACTGTTGTGAGCTACAGCGAGATCATTGGGTCTCTGATGTATCTTGCAGTGTGCACCAGGCCTGACCTCTCACAGTCAGTGGGAGCTTTGGCCAGATACATGGCAAACCCCACTGAGGACCACCTGGCTGCTGCAAAGCATGTGTTGGCGTACATTTCTGGCACTCTGGACTATGGGTTGTTCTTTGGAGGCAGTGATCTGCTGGAGCTTCAGGGCTTCGCTGACTCAGACTTCGCTGGAGACACTGACACCAGAGGTCGACGACTGGCTACGCTTTCAGGCTGAATGGAGCTGTGGTCTCCTAGCAGAGCCGACTGCAGCCCACGGTGGCGCACTCCACCACAGAGGCTGAGTACATGGCTGCTGGTGCAGCTGTCAAGGAAGCACTCTGGTTCAGAAAGCTTCTACCTGAGTTTGGAATGGTGCTAGGAGCAGTACCTATCTACGGTGACAACCAAGCAGCCATTAAGCTGCTGAAGAACCCCATCTCCTGCGTGCGCACGAAGCATATTGATGTTGTGCACCACTTTGCGCGTGAGCGAGTGGCAAGGTCAGAGGTGACCTTCACCTACATCTCCACTGAGGAAATGGTGGGCAGATGTACTCACTAAAATCCTGCTAGGTGCAAGTTTGAGCTGTGCAGGCTCGGGTTGGGAGTTACCAACAAGTAGGAACATTCAGTCAGTCACGAGTGGGAGTGTTAAAATATCAGTTAGCACTTGCCTTGTGATATTTGATGTCGGACTAGACTTCATGTCATGCTAATTAGGTAAAGGCAAACGCTGCCCCCAGGGGGAATCGAACCCTTGTCGAATCTCCGTATAGCTCATGGCGTTACACCACTGAGCCAGTAGTACTATGCTGTGCTGTGTTTTGTGAGTACGAGATAGCGCTGGTGGCCAACCGGTTGTTACCGCCCGATGGCCGGTTTAGGGATGCTTCGCGGTAGCTACTGAAGGAATCTACCGGTGGAATCTTCCAAAGATGCCTTCCGTAGATTCCCTCCCGAACAGTATAAAAGGGGACTCACGAGAGCAGAGTACCACTTACTCTCTCTCTGGTCCCCAGGTAAGATTTACTGTTCTGCTGCCATTACTGCGTCTCTTGCTATGATCTTTGGTGCTCCAGAAAGCTGAGACTCGCGCGCATCTGTTCGCGCGCATCTGACCGAGCGAATCTGCTCGCGCGTACCTGACTGCGCGCATTTGTTCAAAGCTAGTTGTTTAGCTTTGTTTGCAGCTCTCTCTTTCTATCTGCTTTGATACTCTGACTCTTAGTCCTAATTGCTTTGCTTAGATACTGAAGGCTCTTCGCCTGCTTCTTGTACATTGCCTGTTCCCACTTGTCAGTTCTAAGGCATTCGCCTCTCTTTGTAGTTGTTTTATTTCTGATGTAATTACCACTTACTCTCTCTCTGGTCCCCAGCCTATTTATTTTACATAATGAGCCCCACTCTCCAGGCAACTGCGTTCCAGCGTTCACTGCGAGGGAGGGGAGTAAGGAGTTGCGATAAAATGAGCCTTCCAGCCCTGGTTTACGTAGAGTTGCGAGATAAGGTCTGGTGGCCGGACGTTTAATGAGCCTGAAAACCAGTACAGACTGACAGCGCCGCGGTACAATGATGAGGGGTCCAGGCCAGGTCCACTGCGTTCCAGCGTTCACTGCGAGGGATGGGGAGTAAGGAGTTGCGAGAAATGAGGGAGATAAGGTCTGGTGGCCGGCGTTTAATGAGCCTGAAAACCAGTACAGACTGACAGCGCCGCGGTACAATGATGAGGGGTCCAGGCCAGGTCCACTGCGTTCCAGCGTTCACTGCGAGGGATGGGGAGTAAGGAGTTGCGAGAAATGAGGGAGATAAGGTCTGGTGGCCGCGTTTAATGAGCCTGAAAACCAGTACAGACTGACAGCGCCGCGGTACAATGATGAGGGGTCCAGGCCAGGTCACTGCGTTCCAGCGTTCACTGCGAGGGATGGGGAGTAAGGAGTTGCGAGAAATGAGGGAGATAAGGTCTGGTGGCCGGCGTTTAATGAGCCTGAAAACCAGTACAGACTGACAGCGCCGCGGTACAATGATGAGGGGTCCAGGCCAGGTCCACTGCGTTCCAGCGTTCACTGCGAGGGATGGGGAGTAAGGAGTTGCGAGAAATGAGGGAGATAAGGTCTGGTGGCCGGCGTTTAATGAGCCTGAAAACCAGTACAGACTGACAGCGCCGCGGTACAATGATGAGGGGTCCAGGCCAGGTCCACTGCGTTCCAGCGTTCACTGCGAGGGATGGGGAGTAAGGAGTTGCGAGAAATGAGGGAGATAAGGTCTGGTGGCCGGCGTTTAATGAGCCTGAAAACCAGTACAGACTGACAGCGCCGCGGTACAATGATGAGGGGTCCAGGCCAGGTCCACTGCGTTCCAGCGTTCACTGCGAGGGATGGGGAGTAAGGAGTTGCGAGAAATGAGGGAGATAAGGTCTGGTGGCCGGCGTTTTAATGAGCCTGAAAACCAGTACAGACTGACAGCGCCGCGGTACAATGATGAGGGGTCCAGGCCAGGTCCACTGCGTTCCAGCGTTCACTGCGAGGGATGGGGGAGTAAAGGAGTTGCGAGAAATGAGGGAGATAAGGTCTGGTGGCCGGCGTTTAATGAGCCTGAAAACCAGTACAGACTGACAGCGCCGCGGTACAATGATGAGGGGTCCAGGCCAGGTCCACTGCGTTCCAGCGTTCACTGCGAGGGATGGGGAGTAAGGAGTTGCGAGAAATGAGGGAGATAAGGTCTGGTGGCCGGCGTTTAATGAGCCTGAAAACCAGTACAGACTGACAGCGCCGCGGTACAATGATGAGGGGTCCAGGCCAGGTCCACTGCGTTCCAGCGTTCACTGCGAGGGATGGGGAGTAAGGAGTTGCGAGAAATGAGGGAGATAAGGTCTGGTGGCCGGCGTTTAATGAGCCTGAAAACCAGTACAGACTGACAGCGCCGCGGTACAATGATGAGGGGTCCAGGCCAGGTCCACTGCGTTCCAGCGTTCACTGCGAGGGATGGGGAGTAAGGAGTTGCGAGAAATGAGGGAGATAAGGTCTGGTGGCCGGCGTTTAATGAGCCTGAAAACCAGTACAGACTGACAGCGCCGCGGTACAATGATGAGGGGTCCAGGCCAGGTCCACTGCGTTCCAGCGTTCACTGCGAGGGATGGGGAGTAAGGAGTTGCGAGAAATGAGGGAGATAAGGTCTGGTGGCCCGGCGTTTAATGAGCCTGAAAACCAGTACAGACTGACAGCGCCGCGGTACAATGATGAGGGGTCCAGGCCAGGTCCACTGCGTTCCAGCGTTCACTGCGAGGGATGGGGAGTAAGGAGTTTGCGAAGAAATGAGGGAGATAAGGTCTGGTGGCCGGCGTTTAATGAGCCTGAAAACCAGTACAGACTGACAGCGCCGCGGTACTGCAATGATGAGGGGTCCAGGCCAGGTCCACTGCGTTCCAGCGTTCACTGCGAGGGATGGGGAGTAAGGAGTTGCGAGAAATGAGGGAGATAAGGTCTGGTGGCCGGCGTTTAATGAGCCTGAAAACCAGTACAGACTGACAAGCGCCGCGGTACAATGATGAGGGGTCCAGGCCAGGTCCACTGCGTTCCAGCGTTCACTGCGAGGGATGGGGAGTAAGGAGTTGCGAGAAATGAGGGAGATAAGGTCTGGTGGCCGGCGTTTAATGAGCCTGAAAACCAGTACAGACTGACAGCGCCGCGGTACAATGATGAGGGGTCCAGGCCAGGTCCACTGCGTTCCAGCGTTCACTGCGAGGGATGGGGAGTAAGGAGTTGCGAGAAATGAGGGAGATAAGGTCTGGTGGCCGGCGTTTAATGAGCCTGAAAACCAGTACAGACTGACAGCGCCGCGGTACAATGATGAGGGGTCCAGGCAGGTCCACTGCGTTCCAGCGTTCACTGCGAGGGATGGGGAGTAAGGAGTTGCGAGAAATGAGGGAGATAAGGTCTGGTGGCCGGCGTTTAATGAGCCTGAAAACCAGTACAGACTGACAGCGCCGCGGTACAATGATGAGGGGTCCAGGCCAGGTCCACTGCGTTCCAGCGTTCACTGCGAGGGATGGGGAGTAAGGAGTTGCGAGAAATGAGGGAGATAAGGTCTGGTGGCCGGCGTTTAATGAGCCTGAAAACAGTACAGACTGACAGCGCCGCGGTACAATGATGAGGGGTCCAGGCCAGGTCCACTGCGTTCCAGCGTTCACTGCGAGGGATGGGGAGTAAGGAGTTGCGAGAAATGAGGGAGATAAGGTCTGGTGGCCGGCGTTTAATGAGCCTGAAAACCAGTACAGACTGACAGCGCCGCGGTACAATGATGAGGGGTCCAGGCCAGGTCCACTGCGTTCCAGCGTTCACTGCGAGGGATGGGGAGTAAGGAGTTGCGAGAAATGAGGGAGATAAGGTCTGGTGGCCGGCGTTTAATGAGCCTGAAAACCAGTACAGACTGACAGCGCCGCGGTACAATGATGAGGGGTCCAGGCCAGGTCCACTGCGTTCCAGCGTTCACTGCGAGGGATGGGGAGTAAGGAGTTGCGAGAAATGAGGGAGATAAGGTCTGGTGGCCGGCGTTTAATGAGCCTGAAAACCAGTACAGACTGACAGCGCGCGGTACAATGATGAGGGGTCCAGGCCAGGTCCACTGCGTTCCAGCGTTCACTGCGAGGGATGGGGAGTAAGGAGTTGCGAGAAATGAGGGAGATAAGGTCTGGTGGCCGGCGTTTAATGAGCCTGAAAACCAGTACAGACTGACAGCGCCGCGGTACAATGATGAGGGGTCCAGGCCAGGTCCACTGCGTGCCAGCGTTCACTGCGAGGGATGGGGAGTAAGGAGTTTGCGAGAAATGAGGGAGATAAGGTCTGGTGGCCGGCGTTTAATGAGCCTGAAAACCAGTACAGACTGACAGCGCCGCGGTACAATGATGAGGGGTCCAGGCCAGGTCCACTGCGTTCCAGCGTTCACTGCGAGGGATGGGGAGTAAGGAGTTGCGAGAAATGAGGGAGATAAGGTCTGGTGGCCGGCGTTTAATGAGCCTGAAAACCAGTACAGACTGACAGCGCCGCGGTACAATGATGAGGGGTCCAGGCCAGGTCCACTGCGTTCCAGCGTTCACTGCGAGGGATGGGAGTAAGGAGTTGCGAGAAATGAGGGAGATAAGGTCTGGTGGCCGGCGTTTAATGAGCCTGAAAACCAGTACAGACTGACAACAATGATGAGGGGTCCAGGGGTCCACTGCGTTCCAGCGTTCACTGCGAGGGATGGGGAGTAAGGAGTTGCGAGAAATGAGGGAGATAAGGTCTGGTGGCCGGCGTTTAATGAGCCTGAAAACCAGTACAGACTGACAGCGCCGCGGTACAATGATGAGGGGTCCAGGCCAGGTCCACTGCGTTCCAGCGTTCACTGCGAGGGATGGGGAGTAAGGAGTTGCGAGAAATGAGGGAGATAAGGTCCTGGTGGCCGGCGTTTAATGAGCCTGAAAACCAGTACAGACTGACAGCGCCGCGGTACAATGATGAGGGGTCCAGGCAGGTCCACTGCGTTCAGCGTTCACTGCGAGGGATGGGGAGTAAGGAGTTGCGAGAAATGAGGGAGATAAGGTCTGGTGGCCGGCGTTTAATGAGCCTGAAACCAGTACAGACTGACAGCGCCGCGGTACAATGATGAGGGGTCCAGGCCAGGTCCACTGCGTTCCAGCGTTCACTGCGAGGGATGGGGAGTAAGGAGTTGCGAGAAATGAGGGAGATAAGGTCTGGTGGCCGGCGTTTAATGAGCCTGAAAACAGTACAGACTGACAGCGCCGCGGTACAATGATGAGGGGTCCAGGCCAGGTCCACTGCGTTCCAGCGTTCACTGCGAGGGATGGGGAGTAAGGAGTTGCGAGAAATGAGGGAGATAAGGTCTGGTGGCCGGCGTTTAATGAGCCTGAAAACCAGTACAGACTGACAGGCGCCGCGGTACAATGATGAGGGGTCCAGGCCAGGTCCACTGCGTTCCAGCGTTCACTGCGAGGGATGGGGAGTAAGGAGTTGCGAGAAATGAGGGAGATAAGGTCTGGTGGCCGGCGTTTAATGAGCCTGAAAACAGTACAGACTGACAGCGCCGCGGTACAATGATGAGGGGTCCAGGCCAGGTCCACTGCGTTCCAGCGTTCACTGCGAGGGATGGGGAGTAAGGAGTTGCGAGAAATGAGGGAGATAAGGTCTGGTGGCCGGCGTTTAATGAGCCTGAAACCAGTACAGACTGACAGCGCCGCGGTACAATGATGAGGGGTCCAGGCCAGGTCCAGTGCGTTTCCAGCGTTCACTGCGAGGGATGGGGAGTAAGGAGTTGCGAGAAATGAGGGAGATAAGGTCTGGTGGCCGGCGTTTAATGAGCCTGAAAACCAGTACAGACTGACAGCGCCGCGGTACAATGATGAGGGGTCCAGGCCAGGTCCACTGCGTTCCAGCGTTCACTGCGAGGGATGGGGAGTAAGGAGTTGCGAGAAATGAGGGAGATAAGGTCTGGTGGCCGGCGTTTAATGAGCTGAAAACCAGTACAGACTGACAGCGCCGCGGTACAATGATGAGGGGTCCAGGCCAGGTCCACTGCGTTCCAGCGTTCACCTGCGAGGGATGGGGAGTAAGGAGTTGCGAGAAATGAGGGAGATAAGGTCTGGTGGCCGGCGTTTAATGAGCCTGAAAACCAGTACATGACTGACAGCGCCGCGGTACAGATGATGAGGGGTCCACTGCGTTCCAGCCAGGCCTGAAAACGCCCACTGCGTTCCAGCGTTCACTGGCGAGGGATGGGGAGTAAGGAGTTGCGAGAAATGAGGGAGATAGGTCTGGTGGCCGGCGTTTAATGAGCCTGAAAACCAGTACAGACTGACAGCGCGCGCGGTACAATGATGAGGGGTCCAGGCCAGGTCCACTGCGTTCCAGCGTTCACACTGCGAGGGATGGGGAGTAAGGAGTTGCGAGAAATGAGGAGATAAGGTCTGGTGGCCGGCGTTTAATGAGCCTGAAAACCAGTACTGCAGCGACTGACAGCGCCGCGGTACAATGATGAGGGTCCAGGCCAGGTCCACTGCGTTCAGCGTTCACTGCGAGGGATGGGGAGTAAGGAGTGCGAGAAATGAGGGAGATAAGGTCTGGTGGCCGCGTTTAATGAGCCTGAAAACCAGTAACAGACTGACAGCGCGCGGTACATGATGAGTGGGTCCAGGCCAGGTCCACTGCGTTCCAGCGTTCATGCGAGGGATGGGGAGTAAGGAGTGCGAGAAATGAGGGAGATAAGGTCTGGTGGCCGGCGTTTAATGAGCCTGAAAACCAGTACAGACTGACGTGCGAGGATGGGTACAATGATGAGTCCAGGCCAGGTCCACTGCGTTCCAGCGTTCACTGCGAGGGATGGGAGTAAGGAGTTGCGAGAAATGAGGGGAATAAGGTCTGGTGGCCGGCGTTTAATGAGCCTGAAACCAGTACAGACTGACAGCGCCGCGGTACAATGATAGGTCCAGGCCAGGTCCACTGCGTTTCCAGCTTCACATGCCGCGAGGGAATGGGGGAGTAAGGAGTTGCGAGAATGAGGGAGATAAGGTCGGGTGCGGCGTTTATGAGGCCTGAAAACCAGTTACAAGGACTGCGAGAAAATGAGGGAGATAAGGGTTGGTGGCCGGCGTTTAATGAGCCTGAACCAGTACAGACTGACAGCGCCGCGGTAATCAATGATGAGGGGTCCAGGCCAGGTCCACTGCGTTCAGCGTTCACTGCGAGGGATGGGGAGTAAGGAGTTGCGAGAAATGAGGGAGATAAGGTCTGGTGGCCGGCGTTTATGAGCTGAAAAACCAGTAAGACTGACAGCGCCGCGGTACAATGATGATGATGATCTAAGTCAGTACAGGTACTCCTGCGTGCCAGCGTTCACTGCGAGGGATGGGGAGTAAGGAGTTGCGGAGAAATGAGGAGATAAGGTCTGGTGGCCGGCGTTTAATGAGCCTGAAAACCAAGTACAGACTGACAGCGCCGCGGTACAATGATGAGGGGTCCAGGCCAGGTCCACTGCGTTCCAGCGTTCATGCGAGGGATGGGGAGTAAGGAGTTGCAAGAACATGAGGGAGATAAGGGTCTGGTGGCCGGCGTTTAATGAGCCTGAAAACCAGTACAGACTGACAGCGGCCGCGGTACAATGATGAGGGGTCCAGGCCAGGTCCACTGCGTTCCAGCGTTCACTGCGAGGGATGGGGAGTAAGGAGTTGCGAGAAATGAGGGAGATAAGGTCTGGTGGCCGGCGTTTAATGAGCCTGAAAACCCATGAAACCTGAGCGCGGCGGTACAATGATAGGGGTCGCAGGCAGGTCCATGGCCGTCGTTCAACATGCGAGGGATGGAGTTTATTAGGCGAGATGCAAAGAAATGGCGGCGATTAAGGTTGGTGCGCGGCGTTTAATGAGCCTGAAAACCAGTACAACTGAAGGCAGCGCCGGCGGTACAATGATGAGGGTCCAGGCCAGGTCCACTGCGTCAGCGTTCACTGCGAGGGATGGGGAGTAAGGAGTTGCGAGAAATGAGGGAGATAAGGTCTGGTGGCCGGCGTTTAATGAGCCTGAAAACCAGTACAGACTGACAGCGCCGCGGTAACAATGATGAGGGGTCCAGGCCAGGTCACTGCGTTCCAGCGTTCACTGCGAGGGATGGGGAGTAAGGAGTTGCGAGAAATGAGGGAGATAAGGTCTGGTGCCGGCGTTTTAATGAGCCTGAAAACCAGTACAGACTGACAGCGCCGCGGTATCAATGATGAGGGGTCCAGGCAGGTCCACTGCGTTCCATGCGTTCACTATGCGAGGGATGGGGAGTAAGGAGTTGCGAGAAATTGAGGGAGATAAGGTCTGGTGGCCGGCGTTTAATGAGCCTGAAAACCAGTACAGACTGACAGCGCCGCGGTACAATGATGAGGGGGTCCAGGCCAGGTCCACTGCGTTCCAGCGTTCACTGCGAGGGATGGGATTAAGGAGTTGCGAGAAATGAGGGAGATAAGGTCTGGTGGCCGGCGTTTAATGAGCCTGAAAACCAGTACAGACTGAAGCGCCGCGGTACAATGATGAGGGGTCCAGGCCAGGTCACTGCGTCCAGCGTTCAACTGCGAGGGATGGGGAGTAAGGAGTTGCGAGAAATGAGGGAGATAAGGTCTGGTGGCCGGCGTTTAATGAGCCTGAAAACCAGTAACAGACTGACAGCGCCGGCGGTACAATGATGAGGGTCCAGGCCAGGTCACTGCGTTCCAGCGTTCACTGCGGGGAGGGATAAAGTAGGAGTTAAGGA
>JAJSRW010000844.1:0-25358 GCA_022414725.1 Microglena sp. YARC | reverse complement strand
AACCCTGATGGCAGCCCCAACCCCATCTCCGCCCCTGATGCGACCCCCACCTCAAAATGGCATCCCACCCCCACCCCAAACATTGTATGTAAATGTCCTGACAAGCTGTCCACATGTAGTCCGGCAGTGTATGTGCAACCCAACAGTGTATGTGTGTGGCTCCAACAGTGTTCGTGAAGTCCACAATTGGGTGTGTATGTCAACATGATGTGTAGTCCAACAGTTATTCGTATGCCCTTGTCTCTTCACTGTCATTGCCCTTGCCTCTTCTAATGCTTCGCCTTCTGTCTGAGGGAGGTATCCTCCTGGAGGGGAGAGACGAAGGAGGGAGGACGGTGGAGGAGGAAGGAGAAGGCGAGAGAGAGAGAGAAGAGAGAGAGAGGAGGAGAGGAGGTGCAGGAGGAGGAGGATGAGGGAGGGAGGGAGGAGGGGAGGTAGGAGGAGGAGGAGGAGGTTGCAGGAGGGAGAGGAAAGGAAGGCAGTGAATGTGGAGAGGGAGTAGGAGGGAGAGGAGAGGGAGAGGAGAGGAGGAGGATGAGGGGAGAGGGAGCGGGGAGGAGGAGGGGGGATGGGCAGGGGGGAGGAGGAGGGGAGGGAGGGGAGGGGAGGGGTACGGTAGGAGGGGGAGGGGAGAAGGTAGGGGTAGGACGGGTAGGGGAGGGGTAGGGGGGGGGGCGGGGAGAGGTAGCTAGGGTAGGGGGGAGGTAAGGGGCGTGGAGGAGGGGAGGTGGGTAGGGGGGAGGGAGGAGGATGGGGGAGGGGGGTAGGGGTACGCGTAGGTTAGGGGGGAGGAGGGGAGACGGAGAGGAGCGGAGGAAGGTAGGGTGAGGCGTAGGGGAGGGGAGGGGAGGCGGAGGGGCGAGGGCGAGGGGGAGGGGGAGGCGGGAGGAGCGGGGAGGAGAGGGTGAGGGGACGGCCGAGGGGAGGGGAGGGGGAGAGGGGGAGGGCAGGAGGAGGGGAGGGAGGGGCGAGGAGGGGAGGGGAGGAGGATGGAGGAGGGGGAGGGGAGGTGGGAGGGGGAGGGGGAAGGAGGAGGAATGAGGGAGGGGGAAGAAAAGGGGAGGGGGAGAAAGAAGAAGGAGGTGAGGCGGGACGCGAAGGGGAGGAGGAGGGGGGAAGGCGGAGGCGGAGGGGGAGGGAGGGAGGAAGCGAGGAGGGACGGGGGGAAGGTGAGAGGTAGGGAGGGTGAGGGGCAAGGAGCGTAGGGTGAGGGAGAAGGAGGAGAGAGTAGGGCAGGAGAGAGGAGGAGAAGGATGAGTGAGAAAGAGGAGGAGGAAGGAGGAGAGGAGAGGAGAAAGGAGAGGGAGAGGGAGCAGGAGACGGAAGAGAGAGAGGCAATCTGAAAGAACATAAAATAATTCAGCCCGACAGCTTTACTTCTGCAGACGCCTAATAGACGAGCACCTGGAGCGTGAGAGTGAGCGAGGCATTATCAATTAGGTTGGCTCCTCATGTACAGACAGCAAGTGCTAGCGCCAACTTTACGTGTAGTCTGCCTCGCGTCCACAAGCCCCCCCCCCCCCCCCCCCCCCCCCCCACATCCACCACACACCACCAAAAACAAAACCAACACCCACCGCCACCAACCCACCATCCCTAATGCATCCCCCCCCCCCCCCCCCCCCCACCCTTGATTGGCTGCCATACTCAAGTGCAGCCCCACCCCAACCCCATTCTCCACCCCTGATGCGACCCCCACCCCTCATGGTATCCCATGCCCACCCCGAACAGTGGTGCATCTGTGGAATGTCTGACAGTGTTAGTGTTTGTCCGGCAGTGTATGTGCAATACCCAACAGTGTATGTGTGTGTCCAAACAGTGTATGAAATGTCCAGCAATGTATATTTATGTCAAATGGTAATGTTATCCCAACAATGTATGCGTATGCCCATGTCTCTTCACTGTCAAATGCCTTTGCCCTCGCTCTATTGCTTCTGCTTCTGTTTCTGAGCGAGGGATGGAGGAGAGAGAGAGAGGGAGGGAGGGAGGGAAGGGAGGAGGAGAGGGAGAGAAGGGAAGGGAGAGGAGTAGAAGAGAGAGGGAGGAGGGAGGGAGAGGAGAGGGAGAGGGAGAGCGAGAGAGAGAGGGAGAGGGAGAGCGAGAAGGAGCAGGAGAGGACGAGGGAGAGGAGAGGGAGAGGAGAGGAGAGACCGAGATGAGGAGGAGGCGAGAGGGAGGGGCGGAGGAGGGGAGCGGGGTAAGGAGGGGTAAGGTAGGAGGGAGGAGAGGAGCGGGAGGGGAGGGGGGGAGGGGGGGAGGAGGAAGGAGGAGGGAGGAAGGAGGGGGGGAGGGAGAGGGGGGAGGGAAGGAGGAGGGATGGGAGAAGGAAGGAGGAGGGAAGAGGTGAGGGGAGGGAGAGGAGGGGGAAGGGGAGAGGAGAGAGGGAGGAGGAAGAAGGACAAGGGAATGAGCCGTGGGAAGGTGAGGGGGGGGCGGGGAGGGAGCGGGAATGGTGACGAGGGTGTGGTGTTTAGGGTGAGGGTGAGGGTGAGGAGTGAGGAGTGAGGGGTGAGGCGGTGAGGTGAGGGAGGAGGGGAGGCGGGCTTCAGAAAGGAGGAGGAGAGGAGAGGCGAGAGAGGAGAAGAGGGAGAGGAGAGGTAGAGCGGAGAGGGAGTAGAGGAGAGGAGCCACAGGGAGAGGAGAGGTGGAGAGGAGAGGAGAGAGAGTGAGAGGAACCAGAGAGGGATGAGAGGAGAGAGGCAGAGAGGAGTGGGCGAGGCGAGGGAGGCGAGGAGCAAAAACGCAGTGCAGCAACTTTACGGGCACTTAACAAAAAAGCATCTACACGCTGGCGACGAGGCTTAACAAACAGAGGCAATTTCATAGAGGAATAGAGCAGCCATCACATATAGCCATCAAATATATCGATCATACTGTACTTGCATTTCTGATTTTTTTCCGCGGCCTTTGAGATGTAACCCGCTAACTGCTAACAGTCGTTTGAGCTTTATTGGTTTTCATGTTCTGAAATATACTTAGCAATGTAGAGGACCCTATGAAATCTGCGTATGAGACGTGCAACGATATGTTCTGAAAAACCCTGCCGTGTACAGAAGTAGACACTAGAATTTTCAGAGTCGCGCGTTCCCGAGCGAAATTATCAGAATTCTGAATTCAATTGATTTTAATGATTTTAATTTCATTGTATTTAACGTTGTGTTATTTTAATTTGTTTCTATTTCCATTCCAATTAAATGTGATCAAAGTTAATTAACGTTAATTCTAGTGTGTATACATGCCTACACACTAGACTGCACCACTCTCATAAGGCCGGAGTACGTTACGTTAAATGTAAGCACCATGGCACCTCACTGTGGGACAACAGGATTCTTGGAAGTAATGATAACGCTTAGTAGGTGTGGTATTAAGGATCCCCGTCTTACATGGTAGGGAACGAGCTGCTACTTTACCTGGTCAAAGCTACCATGGCGGTTGACAGCGACCGCAAACACTGAAGTCGCTCCTGTAGGATTTCATCGTAAACCCTGCACCTTCTGATTTCAACGAGCCCTACCATTGCAGCCAATCATCGAAACGGAATAGGGTTGTTCAAGAGTACATTCAACGTTCAGGGTTTCAGTGAGTTAGATCTTTTCATTTCAATGTATTGGGTCCGTGCTTCCTGTTATCCTACACAGCCATACTGCTCCCCCCACAAATATTTAAAATTATGGGATTATTGATTATCATTGCGGATGAAGGCTCTGCGAAATAGCCCAGGGCTAAATGATCGCGCCCCACTGATAGAAATCTGAACAATTCTGAATTCAGGACTTGGGCGCCGGGCGCCCTTAGTAGCGTCCGCCTGTTGGCTGCCAAATATTCGTTTCCGTTTAACCGTTGTTCCTCATTCCGCAGGGGGGTTCAACGTGCTAGTTCAACACTTGGGTTCATCAAGCTCAGAGGGGATTTCACGCTACATACTTAGAACGTACTGTTATTAGCTTGCACTGATCAGTGAGAGCTAGCAGGCGGGGGGGGAAAAGAGAGGGGGGGAGTGTGTGTGTGTGCCTTTTGTGTAAGTCGATGTGTGTGTGTGTCTGCATGTGTGTTTGTAAGGTTCCTTCTGCAAGTGCATTCTGGTACCCCCAATACACAGAAATACACCATGTCTTGCCAAACTGCATGCACATACACACACAAACATCAAAATACAAAACACAAATACACATATCCACAACACACAAAAACATTAAATAAAATACACAAACCGCAAACACGGCACAAAATAAATACACAAACACATGACACCAACGGAATAAAATAGAAAAACACTAAACACACAAACCGCACACACACACACGCACACCCAAACACCATACACATGCAAGCACAAACAAAAACATAAAAACACACACAAGCACAGACAAACAAGCACACACACACAAAAATCACACACATCGACCACCACCATCACCACCCCATTCTTAATCCATCTTACTCCCACCCCCCCCACACACACCAGATGGGCCGCCACTACCACCCCCCACCTTGAACCCCGACCTCCCCCCCCACACACTGACGTACCGGTGATCAGAACATACTTGCTGCTGGATGCAAAACACTCCAACTGAACGATGCGGCCCGTTCTTTGGATTGCACGCGCGCATCGCGTAGATCCTCGAGTATCATGGATTTCATGGTACAGTGTCCGTTGGTCGGTGACAGGTACGCCTGTGCGTGTGACCGTAGTTGCTAGCACGTATCACTGTTTGAGCGGACAGGCGGAATGTAGCGAGAACGGAGCGAAAACGTTTACTTACTTAGGAGGGGAGAAGATGGAGTACCCTCGGTAACCTATGCTGTTTAAAACGGGAGAAATCGCCGCAGGACTAAGTCTTCTCGCCCCCCCCCCCTCCCCCCCCCAACTTAACTACAGAGAGGGGAGGCGGAGGGTAGGGGTGGGGTGATATTACTTCGGTGGGGTGGGGTGGGGTGGTAGTGGGTGGGTGGCGTGTGGGTGGGGTGTGGGTGGGGGGTGCGGGGGGGGCATAGTGCAGGCTGCGAATGAATTCGCCGTCGTAATTGCGACTTCTTGGAGGGCTGCAGAATAAAACTAAGACAGAGATTAATAATGCTGACAAGAGTTCGAGTAGTCGTAAAAGATAATCGCAACTGTTGCGGGCATGAGGCGCTAAGGGGCAGCCGTCAGGAGGGAGTGTAAACATCACAGCTGCAATTTCGGGTGGCGTGGCTTAGTGAAAATGTCCTTGAAGATTTACTACGAAACTGACACGTCATTCGAATCACGTGATGTACCTGGTGACACACGCACAAAGCAATGAAAGTAGCAGTTCGTTGTTCGCAACGGGAGGGCAGTCGCAAAACAGGCGACAGGCCTTCACACAAACCTTGTTTTCGAGGAATGCTATTTTCTAATTTACGCAGTTCGAGCACATCAGCTCTGTCTATGCCTCCTACCGATCTTGGAATGAGGGCTACACTCGGCAGAACGCGAGAATCGCCACCAAGAGAGCCATTACGCAGCAATTTCCTTCACAATACGAGAGCTAATACATCTCGCGAGTTAATGACGATCAATGCGTAAACAGTGGTCGAGCTTCTGTATCCGCGAATATATGGGCGGAACGGGATGGTATGGGTCCGTCGCAAAGATACACTCTTTTCGAACCATGGCTCAAGCCTGACGACACCTGATCGGTACGATAAAATACAAATACGCAAATAATCAATCCATTCGCTATATCCGCGCAAAACGGGCCTTTCCCCTTAGCCTATGGCCCGGCGGCAGGCAACCCGGGTCCTGGAGCCACAGGACCACACGTGCGCTATGCCAACTCAGTGTCCGACTCGACGGACAATAACAAGACAAACCCATACCTAAGCTGCACAGAGAATCAATTGCCTCCTGTATGTGCATCCGTGCAACACTTAGCATATAGGAGTCCCTATCACCTGGGGGGTGACACTTACTATTGTCTGCCATGGTGACAGTCCCCAGCTGCGGCGTACGGGAGGGTCCCCTTAACACCACGCCCCTCCAGGCGTTATCTCTCTTTCTTTTTTTCAAATATCAGCGAGATCTGATTCTTGCAGGTGGCCTGCCTCAAGGGCGCCTTTCATAGCACCATGCACGGCTTGTGAGAAACGACAGCTACCTCTAAACACAGCCCCGGGGTCATCCAAGTATTTCAGAATGGCCTGCCTTTCCTCTGTGGGCTTAAGTCTCAGCTCGTTGAAGAACCCATGTACCGTGTATGTGTACGCCAGTCCCAAGGTTCAGAGTTTTGTACAAGTCGTGGTGGCCTGTTTGTTGCCAGTCGAAGGGAAAGAGAGCATGATGAGGCAGTACAATCACCTCGTTCTGGTGCTCCTTCACTACGTCACCTAGCACCTTTATATTGGTTAACCATTCGCCAGGGTTGAACTTGGCAAACATTCCCTGCTGGGCGGATTTTAGAACTGTGCTGTTGGGTTCTGCTTATAATCACGGCATTGCCAGATGCCGGCCGGATCTGCCGAAGTTTGTCGCTTGATTCCCTAAGACCACGCCAAAGAGAAGATGCCGAAGGGGGAAGATGTCTCGGGATGGGGAAGGCATCGAAGTCTAGGTAGACACCTCCATGTGTAAGTAGTGCCTAGGGTGTGTGAAATTAGAGGGGAGGGGGGGGGGGGGGGGTCATTTAGATGGAGCAGATGCAAGAGGGGGTGATGTCTCCGATGGGGAAGGCATGGAAGAATAGGTGGACACCTTCATGTGTGAGAAGTGCATGGGTTGTGCGAACGGTGGTGGCATGGGGGAGGAGGGGGGGGGGGGGGGGGGGGGGGGGGGGGGGGTCATCCAGGGGAGAGCAGAAGCTGGAGGTTTCAATCGATAGAGTTGTTACACAGTGAAGACTGAAGAGCAGATAGCTTATCATCGCAACTCGTGCGGCTATATAGAAAAGGAAGTCTTCAGGAAGGTTCCTAAGACACGTGCGGGCCATAGCTAGCCTATGGCCCGGGGGGCAGGCAACCGGGTCCTGGAGCCACAGGACCACGCGTTGCGCTATCCAACTCCAGTGTCCGACTCGTCGGACATAACATCCCCCCCAATTCAAGGTATTCTTGGGTAACAAGAATTCCCTGGAATTAGCTGAGGGGCATAAAGAAAAATACAGGGAGTATAAAGGCTGTCAGGGCTATTTAGATATGCTAACGGCTGGCAAGAGGAACTGTAAATAATAAATTATTTGGGACAGTCCAAAGGGGTGCGGCACATTGAGGGCAGGGATCTTTAGGTCAATGTCTGCTAGGGGCCAGGAAGGCTGCAGGGGAAGGCATGAGGGGAACTAGGAGTATAAAAGACTGACTGGCTGTAAGCAACTTCTTTTAGGTAGACGTCCCCCGCTGGCTCATGTAATCAATCCAGGTGGAGAGATATGATGAGATACTTCCAAAGTCATCTATAAGGTAGCTTTAACTCAGAGTAGACTACTAATACTATGGGAGGCTATGGACTATACTTAAGAGTCAGGGCAGCATAGGAGACAGGCTAAGGCACAAGAGAAGCTGCCAGGTAGCTGCCAGTGGGGCTGCCTATGGGAGGCTATGGACTATACTTAAGAGTCAGGGCAGCATAGGAGACAGGCTGAGGCACAGGAGAAGCTGTCAGGTAGCTGCCAGTGGGGTTTCCAGGAACTATACTTAAGAGTCAGGGCAGCATAGGAGACAGGCTGAGGCACAGGAGAAGCTGTCAGGTAGCTGTCAGTGGGGTTTCCAGGATGTCTGTCAGATAGGATACTGATTCCCCCCATAATTTGGGATTACCCTAAATTAGAGAATTGCAGACATGCTGTAGAAGCTAAGAGAGAGATACTAAAGAACAAGTAGACAACAGTACATGGGGAAGTACAGTGCATCACATTAATCCTAGAGTGTTCATGGCAAAAACAAGAATGTCAACTATTATAAAGTTAGGTACTAGATGCTGGGTATCCATCAAGGTCCAGTTGGGTGTGGAGTTTCTCCAGGAGGGTGGAGAAAGATTTCCTAGACATTTTTGGGGTGTCCAGCATGTTGATGAATGTGAAATCCATAGGCTCCAGTGCATGCTGAGGTTGTTGACACACACATTACTCTGCCCCAGGATTTCACACAGCTGATGGGGTGCATGAGCATCTTGGGCCAGGAAATCAGTACCCTTGCATGTGCTTGGACCATGGCTGCTTGTAGGCAAATGGCCCACTGAATGGTGGGCCTGTCAGCTGTGGAGATAGTGGGGTATATGTGGACCATGTTCTGAAATCTGTTGACATGCTTGAGGAGGGGTCCACAGACTGAGAAGGGGCTGTTGTGCATCTGTCTTCTGGGGAACTTGAACATTTCAGCAGCTTAAAGGCAGGGTTCCAAACTTGGTTCTGGGAGGCAGAGTTGTTCAGGAAATGGACTGGTAGGTGTTCATGTTGACATGAGTTAGGGGCTGATCAGGGGAAGGGGAAGCAGCTGAGGGAATCCACTGGTCAAATCTAAGGGCTTGGGAGAGCTCATGCTGGGTGCATGACCCTTGTCCATCAACTAACAGGAAAAGGATTCTCATATGAGGTTCTGGCTTGGTCTAGCAGGAGGTCCATCTCTCTTCTGGATTGTGCTTCTGTCAGGTTACAGAGCTCATCATTATGTGACATGCAGATGTATTCAGCAAGCGAGGGTATCGCTCACAAGTGCTGGGGATCTGCATGTGCATGAGGGTCAATGTGACCATTGCATGGTGGTCTGCATAAAATAGCGGTACTGCGATTTATGCAGATCAGTGTGCAGATCAGATCATAATGCAGATCAGCGGCAGATCAGATCATAATGCTGATATCAGTGAAGCAAGAGGTTATCAGATCAGTTCATACCCCCCGTTCAGAGTTCAGCTGTTGACATCCCCTCACAAGGTTATCATTTATCCTATGTCCACAAGCGAGGGTATCGCTCACAAGCTTAGCATTTATCCTATGCCCACCAGGGTGTGTGGCGCCTTGGTGTCCTATTATGGGAGTGGGGCCAGGGCAGGGAGAAAGTACTATGGAAGGCAGAGGTGATGAAAGGGTGGTTGATGATGACGAGTTCAACCAGAGAATCAGTGGGAGTGGAGGCGTTGTGACATGCTCAGTGGATGTGGATGTGGATGTGTGTGTGTTGTCGCTGTCACGTGTGCTAGATGTACTTGCATAGGTAGTGGCGTGGACAGTGAGTATGGGTGTGTCTCCAACACGTGTGCTGGATGTGCTTGCATATGCACTAAGGTTCCCCCCATGCAAGTGAGGATCAGCAGAAGCTGCAGATGAGTGTGCAGGTGTGTGTGCAGGTGCATGTGTAATGCCAGGTGTACAGGGTTGGAGTGGTGGTGAGTTGTGGAAACCAGCTGCAATGCAGAACTCCGTCCATGTGGATGGTAGATCTTGGACTAGTGACCAGTCTAGGGTATTCCTGGGAAACCTGGTGGTGGTTGTAAGCAGATAAGTTGGAGAGGTTGGTTTGATTCACTACCTGGGTCTGCATCTGCATCTGCTGGGACTATCCAATCTGGTCTATCAATCAGGTTCCCCCCATGCAAGTGAGGATCATGGAGGGACTGCACCCATCAGGAGCTGCTGTGTGGGGGGCAGAGTGGACAGATGTGTCCTCGACAGGGACACAGAGTGCTGCAGCATGTGATGTGTGTAGTGCTCGAACATGGTTGTCGACAGATAAGGATGGCATTGCATCAGCAGGTGAGGGTGCATGGTACATGGTTGCCTCATGCACGCGAATAGCAAGATCAGTAGGTATGCCCCAGTGGTCCAGAGTGTGGAGGTGGGGAAGAATTCTCTTACCCATTTATCATGGAGTTGCTGCATTCTAGTCTCATATTCCATGTCATAGATCTGACGTTCCAAGTTTTGGATTGTATGGTTTTGTTCTTGGATCTCATGGTTTTGGGCTTGGATTGTATAGTTCAACTCTGAGATAATGGGGTTTAGGGCAGGGTTTACTTTACGGGCAGGGACAGTCCTAGGGGCAGGAACAGTCCTAGGGGCCTTCCTAAGGGTAGGGACAGTCCTAGAGGCAGGGACAGTCCTAGAGGCAGGGACAGTCCTGGAGGCAGGGACAGTCCTAGGGGCAGGAACAGTCCTAGGGGCAGGAACAGTCCTAGGGGCCTTCCTAAGGGTAGGGACAGTCCTAGAGGCAGAGACAGTCCTAGAGGCAGGGACAGTCCTAGACGTGGCACATATGCTAGCAGGCTGGGGTGTAGGGGCTGTAGCATCACTATCATCATGGCTATTTGTAACACAATCTGTGGCTGGGGACTTAGTGCCATAAAAGGCTTTCAGGTACATCATAGTCCAGTTGGGACCAGAGATATTCTTGCTTTTCAGCTCATGTCTAATGCCAGGGGGACAGATACTCATTAATGATTTTCATGGAGCTGGCGATCTCATGACATAGTAGACCAAAGCGATTACCTAGCCAGGGACTGTCAGGAGGCAGAAGCTTGTCGTCAATGAAGATGTCCCAAAAGTCGAAGCCCTCTCCATCAAAGATCATGATGCGCAAGGATTAGACGACGGCTGAAGCGAAGTCCAGCTAGAATAGCGTCCGCAATGATCACAGGATTCCCCCCATTCTGGCTATCACAGCCGGAATGTGATGATTGTAGCAGGTTACGAAGGATAGGGGGGGGGGGGGGGGGGGGGCTGGAGAAGGAGCAGAGGGAGACGTAGAGCTCGCTTCGAGCAGGGTAGCAAAGGTGGCGAAGGGAGCTCAGAGCAGGGATGAGGAAGGGAGAAATGGAGATCTCTACACGAAGTAGAGAATGGGAATGACGGTCTTGGACAGGAGGAAATGGAGAGCTCCGAGCAGTGTAGACAAAGATGTCGGAGTTGAGCTCAGAGCGGGAATGTGTGTGTGTGTGTGGGGGGGGGTGTGTGTGGTGGGGGGGGGGGGGGGGGGGGGGGGGCTTGCGAAGGTTGTCAGTTCTTCAGTCTTGGTCGTGTGTTCGGAGGCAAGGGGAGGTGGCGTTGGTAGTAGCAGGAAAGGGGAGGGGAGGGAGGGGGGGGGGGGGGGGGGGGGGGGTTCTTCGATGGTGTGCAGGGTTGATACTCCGTGGCACAAGCAATCTTTAAGGGATTGCGCAACGCTGTGTGTGATCTGATGAGTGTGCAACTCACGTCGAAGATCTACTCAGTCTCCTGGACTGCGTCTACGTTTCGTCTGTGACGGATGGTAGAGACAACGGGAGAGTTGTGTGGGCAGTAGGCGAGGCAGCGCAGGTTAGATTTCTCACGTGAATACGTAGACAATCCAGGGCCAAAAGCAGTACTTAAGCCGTCGAGATAGTCTGAGGGAAAACTGTCACCTTGTGCAGGGCTGAAGATCCACTTGGCACGGGCGCAGGGGCGCTGTCTGCGGGTAGCGGTCGGGCCGATAACCTTTCAATCGATAGAGTTGTTACACAGTGAAGACTGAAGAGCAGATAGCTTATCATCGCAACTCGTGCGGCTATATAGAAAAGGAAGTCTTCAGGAAGGTTCCTAAGACACGTGCGGGCCATAGCTAGCCTATGGCCCGGCGGCAGGCAACCCGGGTCCTGGAGCCACAGGACCACGCGTGCGCTATGCCAACTCAGTGTCCGACTCGTCGGACATTAACAGGAGGGGGGTAGGTGACCCAGGTGTTCAGCTATATTTGAATCGAGGCCGCTATATGTTAAGCACATGGGTCATACTGTTTAGTGAGATGAGGATAAGTTGATCAAAGTTGGGTGCAATTTGTTAACTACTGGCCCAATCCAAATGGGCAAGGCAAGTATCCAACTACTAGACTATTAAGGGCGCCTTGTGGCGCGTCCCGAATGAAATGAAGTGTATTCTGAATTTAATTTATTTTAATTCATATGTATTGAATGTTGTGTTGTTTCAATTTGATTTTATTCCATTAAATTTTTCCTTAATCAAAGTGATTCGATTGCATTTATTTGATTTTTATTTTATCAATTTGATTCGGATTTTATTTAATTGAATTTCATTGAATCGATGGATGTTATAGCGGCATTGTTGACTATGAAGTGACGAAAAAGGGATTTTTGAAGGGTTGTTGATTTTGAAGCAGTATTTAACGTGCCTGTAATGTAATGCAATGCATACATGTAGATTTGCTTTACTGTTAAGAATTTGATGCAAGAAAAATGAGTGCAAGTATGAAACTACCCGTAGGCGCAGTGAAAAAGGCGCAACCAGCTTCGATAGGCGCGACCAGCTCAGTGTATCTCGAAATCAGTGCATGCAAGGAACGATCAAGGCGATCCGGACCAGTCGAACTGAGTTTGTTTGAATCGACAGTGTTGGACAAACTTGGCAAACGCTAGTCAGCTAACGACCCACCCTGCTGGCTCAGTGCTGGTATAATTCAGTTTGGCAAACGGTCGTTTGCCAACCCATTTGCCAATACTTCTTGCGCCTACTGGTATCCAACTACTAGACTATGCAAGTATCCAACTAACAGACTATTCAAAAGCTGATTACATGCAGGTGACCGAAGTGTTCAGCTATATATAAAAAGGGGCCGCTGTTAGGCACATGGGTTTTACAGTTTAGTGAGATCTAGATCGAATAACAATGGACTGGTACGGGTTTTTCAGCCAACTCTGGGCTCCGAGTCCCCGATACTGAAGCTTTATAATAACATAGCTTGCAACCTTCCAATGTGCTTTAGGTCTCATATTTATTGGAATGGAACACCCAAATCTGAAATTATGTATAAATGTTTCCACAATGCCCCCCTATGTCTGCCACAGGGGTAATCTCAACACACAATTTTTGAAGAAGACAGATAAAGTGTAATTCCCCAAAATGCCCCCCAAAGTGCACTACAATGTGAAAGAGGTAAAAAAAGTGCATTTTGGTTACCAATCCCAGGAAGGCCTTTTTCCTACCCTAGTAAAATGGGTACCGGTAGTTAAATTCAAAAATGGCACACTCGCGCACCTCTACCCGTACGAAGTCAGACTGGTGTGCCAGATGCCTGATATTTATACCGTCGGCTGTTTGACGGGGTGGGACAACCCTCACAAACTCGAGGCCTGGTATGTCCCCCATAGCCTTGGACCACTTCGATTCTTCCGCCATTGCATTGGTGTGCACCATGATACGATGGGGTCGTAGGTGATGGTAGGCTGAGTACACTGCCAACCAAGACATAAACGAGTACTGACAGGGTTGGGTGTCATCTGGCAAGAGAGAGACGAAGTGCACAATGTTCGGCACTCTAGCAGGGGTAGGGCCAAATGGGCCTGCTGCTACTGGATCTGGTGCTTCGAAGAGGGAACGAGTTTTTGGGACCACACTGCTCGATGTGCCCAACTCAATTAGCAGCAAAACTTCTAAAACGAAGAGAATGCCTACAGCTGCTTGAAGGCGCATGGTGGGATGGTACGGCCAGCTTCAAAGTTGAGTTTGCCTTGCTGTAAAAATTGTTTACGAATAAAAGGATTTCGACCAAAACGCAAGGGGATTCAAGGGGATCGCATGCAAGCGGTATCCATCCAAGGGATCCAAGTGGGAGCGCAGGCTAGCGGTATCCATCCAAGGGATGCAAGTGGGAGCGCAGGCTAGCGGTATCTATACAAGGGATGCAAGTGGGAGCGCAGGCTAGCGGTATATATCCAAGGGATGCAAGTGGGAGCGCAGGCAATCGGTATCCATCCAAGGGATGCAAGTGGGAGCGCAGGCTAGCGGTATCTATCCAAGGGATGCAAGTGGGAGCGCAGGCAAGCGGTATCTATCCAAGGGATGCAAGTGGGAGCGCAGGCTAGCGGTATCTATCCAAGGGATGCAAGTGGGAGCGCAGGCAATCGGTATCCATCCAAGGGATGCAAGTGGGAGCGCAGGCTAGCGGTATCTATCCAAGGGATGCAAGTGGGAGCGCAGGCAAGCGGTATCTATCCAAGGGATGCAAGTGGGAGCGCAGGCAAGCGGTATCCACCCAAGGGATGAAAGTGGGAGCGCAGGCAAGCGGTATCCATCCAAGGGATGCAAGTGGGAGCGCAGGCAAGCGGTATCTATCCAAGGGATGGAAGTGGGATCGCAGGCTAGCGGTATCTATCCAAGGGATGGAAGTGGGAGCGCAGGCAAGCGGTATCTATCCAAGGGATGCAAGTGGGAGCGCAGGCTAGCGGTATCTATCCAAGGGATGCAAGTGGGAGCGCATGCAAGCGGTATCCATCCCCTGGTATCGATACATCTTGTTATGTCTATCAGTCCTTTGCCGCACCCAAAATGTGGGATGGGATGAGGAACACAACACCTCACTCCTTAGCGCCAGGAGTGCAATCCCACGATTGGGTGTACGGTATAAGTGATCAGTTGATACCCAGTTGTATCAGTTCAAAGTACCCAGGCCAGCACAGGCCCAGGATATTATGGGCATGTGATCATTAAATTATTATGCGCAAGGACACCATTTCCATGGTCCATGGTCCTAAGACACCGGTTCCTTTCCTTACAAATAACCCGGGTGTGGATCTGGTTCTTGCAACACACCACCAGTCCACCACAACTCCACAAGGTAACGAATTGGTCACTCTGGCAGAAGAAAAACAATAATAAAAAGAGGGGCTACATAAAAAACGTTTTTTTCACGTTTATATTTGTCCTAGTATGCATTTATTGTACTGCCCAAGATGGCGAGCAGCAAAATTGCTGGCTAGTGCTATGTAACCAAGTTCAAGTAACTCCGTAGCCAGAAAGCAGTACATGTGTATGTCGCATTCTGGTAGTAGGGTGAGGCACTGAGGCTTCCTATTTGCCCCTTACATTCGACCTGGAGTAATATTCTTTGTCGGAAAAACGAGGATAGCGCTGGTGCACACTAAGCGGATAGGCAGTCCAAACTATAAAACACTGCAGTCCTGGGTACATAATGCCACCGCAAGGCTGTGGCTATCTAGGATTGGGAGGGAATGGGGGAGGGATTACCAGAGTTTTATTTCATTTAGGTTACCAATGCACCTCTTGGATCTCGGATCAGATACCTGATAGGTGCATTGGTAGATTAGTACGATAGATCCTGGCAGTTTGAATCAATAACAGTAAAAATTGACAGATAGCTGGTCCACTAGGGGTGAACAAATACTGGCATTTAGAACTCGCCCTACCTCCATTTTAAAATTCAGCGAATGAACACCTTGTGAGTTGACGAAAATTGATCACTCCAATGAACCTGGCTGTTTGCTTCCAGGAGAAGTCCTGTGCAGCGTCGCAAGAGACGCAAAAAATTGGCGGAGTGTGTTGGCAACGGAACGATGGGTGGCAACGATGGAGCTGACCGAATCGAGTTAGTCACGCGACCGTTGGATGACGTGTCGGGCGGGCAAGAATTTTTTCGGTCAGTCGGACAAGCGGAAAAATGGGTAACCCTGGGGGCTCCCGCCCCCTTGAAGAGGGGGCTCCGCCAAAAACGAAGATAATAGAAACAGCAAGTGGAAGCTTCTTGTAAAGGAAGGAGACAGTTGAAGAGCTGAAACACAAATGTGTTTTGCACAGGGGCTGGTTACAAGTTTGCAAATGCGTAGATACGCATAGAACCTAGCAAGCATGCTTCTACGGAGTTCCAGTAGCTTAATAGCCTGCGGCCAAGGGGCAAAGCGAAATCTTGGAACACACCAGCAGAGGATGTCAATAACTTCTAGTGTTAGCAAAACACACTTTCAGGTGATTGCTATGTTGCCTCCTAAACCAGGCACTATAAGGAAGTACAGAATTATGATTCATTAAGCTACTACCCACACTTATGGATGGCCACCCGAGTGACCAAGCTGCTCCACAACATGCATGTTAACCAACTACTCCCAGAACATGAATTCATTCTAGATACCCGCTAGGCTACCAATGTCCATGGGGTGATGCACCTGTCCTACTTGTTGACATCTATTTGCACTCCTACATGGGCCCACCAGATGCAGGCCATTCACTTGGTCTCTCCCAGGTTGTTTGATTGGTGCGGTGGTTGTGGAAGTATGTCTCTCCAGTCTCCTTGGTCCGGTACATGTACCACCCAGCAGGGCCTGGGGTCGGGCAGCCTTGCGCAGCCCAGGCATCCTCCATTCCACCGGGAACACCACCACCATAGCCTTGGGGTGCAGCCATACCCCCTGGGCCTCCTGCGTATCCACCACCACCATAGCCTTGGGGTGCAGCGCCGTATCCACCACCGTAACCCCCACCTCCATAACCTTGTGGAGTGTACTGCTCTTCGCCATAGCCCTGTTGGATTAGGGGAAATATACAGATGTAAATGTATAAAACACAAAGATGTGCTGATTGTTTGGGGCATCCCTTTCGAAGGTATCTCCATAGGTACCTCAGTCCTAGAAAGCCCTATGTTTAATGACTATTGTGATCCAAAGCCGTACATGACCATAACTGCTTGGAATCGAATTCTGATTATATCATTTAGTCACCTAGGTGCACAGCTAATTTCTGATCACATTCGCATCTGGCCGCAAGCAGCCCTGCTCGGGAGGCGATGGCAGTACATGAGATATACGAAAAAGGTAGAATTTACTTCAACAAGTCGAGGTAGGGGATGGCGCGAGCTCCCTCGAATGAAGTTTCCACGGAACGAAAGGCTTATCGAGCCCTTACCACAAGATCGGAGGCTGTGCTTCAGCCTTGGCCTTGGAATTAACTTTAATAGAATTACAACTCGAAAAATCACCTCCCATTGTCCCAATCCCACCTCCTAACTTGAGAATTCACCCTCTTTCCCAAATCAAAAGCTAACTGCAGATGTGGATGTTTGAAGATAAGTTGAAAAGGTTTGTTTGAAAGCAAGATTTGAAATGTGAAAATCCTGTTTTTGGCGGAGCCCCCATGTTTACCCATTTGTCCGTCCGACCAGAAAAAACAAAAATTTAAGCCTGATACGTCAGCCAACGGTCGTTACTAACTCGCTTCGGTCAGCTCCATCATTGCCACCTTTCATTCTGTTGCCAACACACTCCGCCAATTTTCCGCGTCGCTTGCGTCGCGGGATAAGACTTGTTTTGAAGTTGTTCAACATGCTATAAAACAAAACATGGAACTATAAATGACGCAACTGAGTCTGTGCAGCTACAAACGTGAATTAGAACACTAGACAAATGTAAGCTATCAGTGATTTTGGTACTCAGTGTACTGCCTCACTTCCTGTATGCTACCTCCCATAACCTGCCATCACCATGAATTATGAGGGAAGATGTACACTACATACCCACAGTTTATCTTGATGAAATTTGATTTTGCGCAACAGACTCTGATTCACTCCTTATGAAAAAGGCGTTTCAATTTAGAGAACCCCATTGGAACCCCTTGGTAAGAAAATGAGCATGTTTCACTAGACCTGGTTTGCGCC
Source organism: Microglena sp. YARC (assembly GCA_022414725.1). Classification (NCBI taxonomy): domain Eukaryota; kingdom Viridiplantae; phylum Chlorophyta; class Chlorophyceae; order Chlamydomonadales; family Chlamydomonadaceae; genus Microglena; species Microglena sp. YARC. The sequence goes on along the minus strand of JAJSRW010000844.1, from coordinate 8,000 downwards.
ATTTTCCACGCCATTTGAAGAAACCCCAATTTGAGTAGTTACGTATTCAACTGATGTGAGTGGGCAATATAATGCCAAAAATAGGCCCTTAGACTTCCCCTTCAGGTCATAGGCTAAAACCATCTGATTCATGCCGAGGCAGACTTAAGCACCTATGGGGCTATACCAACAGTATGTTGGCACTGGTTGCAACTGCCCCTTTTGATTCTTTGTCTTCCATGGATGTAGAAGGTGACAGTCTAAGACAGACAGGGAACTAGAAGAATTGTGCTCCAAGCTTCATGATGGTATAGGATAAGGCTTCACATTGCCCTGTTTAGTAATAGCAAGCATAAAATGGGTCCGGAAACAGCTACGGTGTTCTCTTAGGAATAGAAGAACCTTCAGTTCAAGTCCGTTCAAGCCAATTTGAATAGTACATACCGTGAATATAATGTAGATATAAATAAATAAGTAAGTAGGTGTTAATAAATAAGGACTTGGATCTTGGAACTTAAGACTGGGGACTTCGTACAGCCAGCTCAACACGCCCTATCGCTGAAACCATGCTGTTCACAATGCTACCTAAGATAAGAAGATTACACTAAAGGACACATTCACCGGGAAATTCACTTAGGAGGACCTCATACTGTATGAGAACTGCCTAAATAGTAAGGTGGGAATAACATCTTTCCCATCTACTTACCCCTCCGTATCCCTGTCCTCCGGGAGCTCCTCGGCCTCCGTAGCCCCGGCCTCGGCCTCCTGGAGCTCCTCCACCTCCCATGTATGCCCTATCCCCATCTCCCTTGCGCATCTCGTGGTCGCCATGGGCGAAGTTGCACCGATCCCCAAATCGGCAATTGCCCTCAATCCACCTGTAAGGATAGATGATCGAGGGTCGTGAGGGCACAATCGCATCAGCAGGACGTCAGATAGATCGCAACGTGCTGCCTCGACAGAATCGCGTCCCTTTTCAACTTCAAACTCCGAAATACCTGGTACACAGTCTTGTCTTGGCATTCTCAGCGGTTCCCCGGAATCCTGAAAAACGAAGCAAGCAGGATGCAGTGAGATTCGTGGGATCGGTCGAAATCGCACTAGTATCAGCAATCGTGATTGAAGTGCTGCATACCGCGGCCACCACCTCCTCTGCCCTCCATTGGCTCGCCCCTCTCGGTTGGAAAAGCTCCGTCCATGGCGAACTACTTTCAAAAGCGAGATGCTAATCTACAACTAATGCACAGACAACTTCAACACAAAGGACTAGAGTCACACTATACGGAAATTCACTGATTTACAAAGACTATGCACGGGCATGTGCGCATCGCCCAGGGTTTTGATCGAGTCGTTCATCATCATGCCCGTACAGGTGTACCGGAAGTACAGCCAGCCAGTGAGTATCCGGCTATCAAATTACTTGACCCGAACAAGGGAAAGATAGAGAAATGGCCCTTCCTCGTGCGCTGCCCAACACGCATTGCTTAGTGCCGGCGAGAGCTTGCGCCTAGTTATTCTCTCGGGCACGTGCAATCCGCTTTTGGGGGGGCGGGGAGGGTATACCTTTTTGTGTGGTCACATCCTGGTCACATCCCTGATCTGGCTCAGTGCTCATGGCATGTTTCCAGAACTAGCTCTGTTTTCAAGTTTCCAGCATGAGACATCCCCTCACTCTATGTTGATACAATTTACGTTTCCTTCAAATCATACCTACATCTTCCATTTGCTGTTAACAACAAAGAAAGGGATCAAGGATACTGGTATGCAGTGGCGTGGCTTGAAAGCTAGGCATCGCATGAATAGTCACCAAGGCAAGTACATGTACTGCCCGCACTACCCTGATACCCATCAAATACCCACCTGCGCAGCCGCGCGCACAGCGAGGTTGCAACGATTCGTCCGTAGACCGCTTCGGCTGTCCTTGTTTTCAGCTTGCTGCCGATTCTCTTTCGGGTCCTTGCTCTCGTTCATAAACCCAGATCTTCTTCTTCCACCCAACGTTCCTCAACATCTGTGCGTAACATCAAAGGATCTCCATCTATTGCCTATCAATCGGATATCGAGCACCTGATTATCCAACTGCTCGTTGCCGCCTGATTTCGAGGAGCAGTCCGTACACTCTCCACCAAGCATAGCTCAGCATGGCTGGTAGGGGCAGAGATGCAACTCTCCCTGCCTGGGTAACTGCTGGTAAGTGAATTCCTCTGTGGGGACCCAGGCAGGTGGTTTAAGAACAGCACTCACCTGCTTTCGTCCTGTAGATTCAGCAGGAATTGCCACAGGCTCCACCAAGCTTTGAGACTAACAACTTTGACTGATGTGCTAGGTTCATTTCCTCCTGGAGCTCCTGGATCCGGTACTCCACCACCCGGGGTGAGCAATGCATGGGGTGGCAATGCATGGCGAGATATGATGTTGCATGGCATTGTGGATGTGGCGTGCGTGGGAGCGTGTGGGTTCTGTGCTATTGTTTACACAATTTGTGTGTAATTTTGGCGTGTCCAGGTACATTTGCATTGTTTTTGGTGAAGGATGGTCTGGATTGTTGCTTGTGTTGTCCTCATGCCTCTTATGGTAGGCGTGCGTCTTTGGAGGGGGTGGGGGTGGGGGGTATGTTAGCAACTGCCGAAAGTGACCTGTGTGATTTTCATATTACCAGTAGCAGGTGCTGGCACATTTCTCGTTGTTGTTGTTGGGTGGGGTTGGGGAGGGGGTAGGACGGGTGTGTGTGTGTGTGTGGGGGTGGGGGGTGGGGGGGGGGGGGGTCGCAAGAACCCATTACAGTTCTGGATGGGTAGCTGATTTATCCCTTTTAGCTGTATAACAGTGTAGAAGGAATTAAATCCTCGTAGTACATGTGTCGGGATGTTACTGTTACCACAGAACTTTATAAGAGGGCAACTGAATTGCCTTGAAGTACCTCCTGCCTGTGTAATCCGACCGCAGGTGATTAGTTTTCATTTCAGCTGCGAGCAGCAGCTTCTAGACAGCTCTCCTGGTTTAGTATTTGTCTTGTAGAGTAGCATGTTTGTTATATTCTTATTTTGTAGCATAGCGCCCCAAGCATGTAGGATGATGGCATTTTAAGACTTGGTGTAGTTGTATGTTGTGTGTAGGTTGTGTTTCAGTGCTGGTGTCGGTGTCAGTTTCGTCGTTAGCGTTTGATGTTCAGTTCATCAGTGATTTTTTTTATTTAGCCCCTCCTGATATCATGGTTTTGAGCAAGTCCCAATTAATCCTATTTGGCTACCCTGAACTGTAACAACGTACACGTGGTATACGTTGGTAGTGGCAAACTTTATGCCCTGATCAAATGACAAGATATCCTCTTTTTCTCTGGCAGGGATTCCCTGTGTCCCCCACAGCCAGGCCCCCCAGGAGGACCAAGTATGATTGAGTGGACCCCTGGAGAGTCCTGGCCAATGCATAGGCCGGGCCCCCTGGACAAAAGGCCCCCCGGCATGCCAGGGCCCCCTGGTCACCTGGGTGGGACCCCTCCACATGGCTCAGGACCCCCAGGGCACATGCAAGGCCTGTGTGAGCTGGGCAGCTCCCCTGGCCCCCTGGACAAGGCCCGCCAGGTCAGCAGCTCATGGACCCTCCCGGCACAGACCCCCGTCGGTCATGGACCCCAATCCTCTCTACCAGGTCACCGGGGGGGGCCTGGTGGCCCCCACCGGCCACATGGTGGTCCCCCAGGACTGCGCCTCAGGCCCCCCTGAATATGCAAGGCCCCCCCCGCCTCTGACCACAAGGCCAGCCCTGGACAAAGGGCCCAGGTCCCTGGACAGTCCGCGACTAGGGAGTGTCCCCCTGGACCAGCGACGGGACCCCTGGGACGAAACACGGCCTCCTGCCTCCTGGACTTCTCCAGGGGGGCCCAGGTACGACAGCAGCATCAGCATCAGCAGCAAAAACGCACCCAACGCCAGCCTCTAGGCTATCCCTGGTCCTCGCACCACTGGCAGTGCAATGTACGTTTTCCTCTGTGCTTGTTTTATGTCTAGGGAAACGGCAACTATATGTAGTGTTTGAAAAACTAATATTATCTCATATTATAGAGTGTCACATAAAAACATTATTTTTTCCAAATGATTAAATTCTGGTGAGATGGCATCGCCGTAGATGCTGTATAGTCTTATTAAAATTACTAATATTCTATCATTCGTGAGTTATAATATTAACTAACTTTAGCTTTTTTACCTACGCATATGTCCTGGTGCCTGTGCTTGTGTCATGCTGTGTGCTTGGCTCAAGAAGGGGTAGCAGCATGAATCTCTAGCTCGACCAGGGTACTTCAAGCGCTGCCTTTTGAGCCCCTTGCGCGTTTCGCGCAGTTTTTTTGCAACCCCTCGGCAAGCAAGCAATTTGCGCTTTTTGCACTACAAAGCGCAATTTGTTTTCCAAGTGCGCTAGCAGCGCTGGCCTAATTTGGTCAAGTAGAAGTACCAGCTAGCTACCCCATCTGTCACGGGGATGTCCTCGCGGGGCGCTCACCTAAAACCCTAAACAGCTTTCCCCTTTCCCTCTGTGCTTGTGTGCCAGTGCCTTTTACTAACACGCGTTAAGGACGTATAAAACAGTGCATGAGGCCTCCTTGACTCAACTGGCCGCGGCACTGCGTTCGGGTCCAGTAGGGGAACCAGGAAAATGTTAACATCATCATCATCATCATCTATAATCATCATGTCAGCCACACCATATCTCATTCATCACATCATCGTCGTCGCACGTCGCATCATCATCACCACACCCATCAATCATCACCATCATCACCACCGACCACCACCGACCACCACCATCATCGTCATCATCGTATTACCTTATATTTGCCAACCCACACCGCTAATACCATGACCATTCATCATCATCATGCATCTTTTGCTGGTTCAAGAAGGTGCTTGCAGATAAGTGTTGAGTTTAAACCCTTAGGACAGTGCAGAGTGGTTGGGTGCAGAGGAAGCTGATACGGAGAGTTGGGCTCAAGTGCCTCACTGGTCATACCATTTTCCAAACCTCGGGTTGCTGTTGCATGGGAGTTGTTGAGTACCAGGCATGCTGAGTGGTTGGTGCAGAAGAGCTGGTAGGAAGTTGGGCTCGGCACCAATCAAGGGAAGGGGTGAAGGGGTAGGTTAGGGTGGTAGATGAGTGGGGTGAAGGTACATGGTAAGGGGTGGGGGTAGAGGAGTGAAGGGTGGGGGTTTTGGAGGGTGGGGTTCAGAGAGGGGTAGAGGAGGGGGGCAGGGAGAGGTAGGGAGAGGGGTTGGGGAGTGAGGGTGAAGGTAGAGGGTGGGTTGATGGGTAAAAGGTGTGGGGTTTGAGGGGTAGAGGAGGGGGGTTGAGGGGTAGGGCTAGAGGGGTTGAGGTAACAGGGGTGGGGTTGAGGGTTGATGATTTGGGGTAGAGAGGTAGGAGGTGGGGGTTGGGTGGAGGGTGTGGATGAGGGGGGGTGTGGGTGTTGAGCTGAATATTTTCAGATGCATCCAGAACCCAGACCGCAAGGCAATGATGCCACCAGCCAATCAACCACCACCAACTAATAAGCTCAATCTTGTCATGCATGCTTTCATATGCCCCAGGACACACGCCTGGCATGATGCCCCCCCAAACAACACCACCAACCAACCAACCAACTCTGCATGCAACTTTTCAATGCCCCCCCCTAAAACCAACCAACCAAACCACCATCACAACAGCTCTGCATGCCATGCCGCCCGGACCTGTAACCGCGGCATGATGCTTAACCAATAACAACACCACAATCTTGTATGCGTGCTTTCCATATGCCCCCGGACACAGGACACGGCATGATGTCTTCCCGGCCCCGGCCTCCCTCCATACCAAACAACCAACTCTGCATGCGTGCTTCAGATGCCCCAGGATACACAGAACACGGCAATGAAATGCGCACCCCACCCACCACCCCCTCCCAAAACCACAACAGGCAACAACTCTGCATGTGTGCTTCAGACGCCCCCATACACCGACACGGCATGTAATGCCCCCCCCCCGCCCCCCCCCCCCCCCCACAACACACAACGTCCCCCACAACAACCAACCAACTTCTGCATGCATGCTGTCAGATGCCCGGGAACGGACACGGTAATGATGCCCAGGAATGTCTCCACATGGGCATGCCCCCAGGGACCCCCCCAGGGATGCCTCCACATGGCATGTTCCCTCATGGAGGGTTTCCTCCTGGTGCATTTCCTCAGCAGGTAACGCTGCTCTATGCTTGTTTACCTGATGTAATCTGATTTAATTTATTTGGATGGATGGGATGCTCACAATGGCATGTTCTCATGGAGGGTTTCCACCTGGTGCTTCCTCAGGTATGGCTCTCTATCTTTTTCTTTCTCAATCTTGTTTAATACTTGATCTAATCTGATTCATTCTATTTACATGGCAGTTCCCCCATGGATCTTTCCATCTGGTGCTTTTTGGCGAGCCCTCTTCAGGGCGGGAAGCCCTTGTTTACCCAATTTGTCCGTGTTGTCCGACTGAAAAATTGAAAAGCCTGACACGTCAGCCAATGGTCGCGTAACTAGCTTCGGCCAGCTCCATCGTTGCCACCTATAATTCCGTTGCCAACACACTCCGCCAATTTTCCGCGTCTCATGCGACGCTGCATTGGGCTTTTCCATCTGGTGGCTTTTCCTCCAAGGTACGTTCCTCTATCTTGTTCCACTTAATATAACATCATTTCACTTGAATCTAGTCTGATATGATTTCATTTGACGTGGAATTGTGTATTCGTAGTGGTAAAGTCTAGTAGGCTGTATAGGCCTACCTGTTCCCATGCACTGCTTACTACTAGGGAACGCGGCAATCGTATGATGTTGACCAAAGGCAAGTATGATATCAGTATATGATATTGATATTGAATATGATATGAATATGAATATTAAATTTGTATGAATATGAATGTGTGTGAATATGTATGTGTTGGTGAATATGAAATGTGTGTGAATATGAATGATAATGAATATGATATGACAATATTGAATATGATATTGAATATATATGGTAATTCAGCTAGCCAGACTGCCCTGCAATCTTATGAACATCAGATGATATCATATTGCCAGTGTTCTACTACTACCTGCTCCACTGCAGGGATGATGGAAATGCCACGAACCGCCCCACCCCACCCCCACACAGCGCCTCGTCCCCGACTCTCCACACACACAAACACAAGCATACAAAACTGCCTGTTCTTGGCGCTTCATTCTGCCTCCATCCACCCAGGGATGATGCCTCCATCAGGACCCCCTGGTATGCCACCTGGCATGCCACCTGGCAATGTCCCCCAGGAATGTAAAACCCCCGGTATGTACACCCTCGCCAGGGATGCACATGGAGGTGCCCCCCTGGTGGACCCCTGGTGGTGGCCCTCCGGCGCTTTGCCTCCTGGCGGTCCCCCGCTGGCACTTCCGCGGACCCGGGCCAGCCTGCACCTGGTGGTCCACAAGCAAGCCCGGCAGGTTACGACGAGGGATGTGTGTGTGAAAGCCCGATTGAACCTTGCATGATATGGAGAGGGGCCAGGACCGATGTGTTGTGTGCGTGTTTTGAGAGCTGGTGTGTGTGAGAGAGCTGAATGGACCATGCCAGAGGAGATGGAAGAGGGCCGTGCCAGGACATGGATGTGTGTGTTGGGTGTTGGGGTGTGTGTCAGAGAGCGAAAGACATGCCAGAGGAGATGGAAGAGGGGCCAGTGCCAGGACATGTGTGTGTGTTGTGTTTGGTGTGTTAGGGTGTGGTGTGTGGAGAGAGCTGATGGACATGCCAGAGGAGATTGAAGATGGCCCAGGTCAGGGCACAAGTATGTGTGTGTGTTTGGGGGGGGGGGGGGGGGGGGGGGGGGGGGTAAGCACTTTACTAGGCTGATATGAAGCCTGCACTGGTGGTGCAATAGGCAAGCCCCCGCAGGTTACAATGAGGGTGTGTGGTGCGCGTTGTGGTGGGGTGCTATGTGTGCGACTGGATGACCTGTAACCCCCAATCTAAATCTCTCTTCG
>JAJSRW010001105.1:0-49393 GCA_022414725.1 Microglena sp. YARC | reverse complement strand
AAGGATTAGGCACAACTACGATTAAGGGCCGACTCGAGTACCATCCTAATCGCATAAAAGACGGCCTTAAGGTACTTAAGCGCTCTGCAAGTACCTTTGATTAATGTCCCCATAGGTATAGATCGGTACTAAGTAACTAACAATATTAGGCACTTTATTTTACTCCTAATGTATAATTGGTAAGGGTACCACATGAACGCACACTTGTTTGGAGGAAGCAGCCTACTAGTCCTATTTCTAATTTATGGATTAAAGTATTGCCTATACCCTTTAAGTCATTATTTAGGCCCTTACTACATCATGGCGCATTTAATTAGGTACTACCATGTACCTCCAAGTAATTATCTTATGCCGTATTCGGTATCTTTAATGGCATTATACGAAAGCAGGTAATCCCAGCTACTATGCTATTAACTGGTAAAGCATAGAGCCCTATGAAATAGGCTAACTTAACATACGGCCCCTATACCCCAGCAGGGTCACCCCCAGGGGCCAGGTAACCCGCCTATATTACATTTAGCAGCATAAGGAGAAAAGCCCCTAGCAAGGGTATTATTGGCCTACTGAATCTTATAATGCATCTACAATTAAAGCTAACGGTCAAATGAGTAATTTACCGCGACAAGGCCCACTTTTCTTTCTTCTTTCTTCTTGTGTTCGTCATTATAAATCATTTACTTGCCGAGTGAGTCCTTACCCATATGATTGAGGGGTCACTTAAAGATTCTTACATAACCATATCCATAATATACTCCTATCACATACATATCCTACCATCCAACATACACATAAGGACAGACTACAGTGGACACCAAGAAGGTAAGAAGGAAGGGAAAGGGGCCACTTGCGAGACCTCCAAGTCTACATCATACAGGCACAAAGAAATCGAAAGTAAAGCGCCCAAGACCACACTTGCCGAGTATTCACATAGACATAGGCAGCTATAAAAACTGCCTAGGAATCATCGCGCGGTACCTCTATGATAATGCCAAATACAACCGGCAAAAAGTACCAGAAATACATTAATCAGTACCTTAATGGCCTATTCTTTCTAGGAATAAATAAAGTACCCGGACTATTACTATGCAGCTTGATTTTTATTTTAGCTGCCTAATACATCAAAGTGGGCCTTCCTTACCCTTGGATAGTTGTAGCTGCCTAGGATATGTACGTAGTATTATGTATGGTAGTGAGTATGGTATGATGAGATCAGGTAGCGTATGCTTAGGTAATGGTATGGTATTGGTAAGATTAAGTGGGCACCCACGACCACGACCTACCCTCAGGCTAGGGGCATAAATTAAGAGGCCACTCAAAGCTTGCCAAGTATTAAACATAGGCAGCTCCAAAGTGGACCCCTCGAAGGGGTAAGGGAGGGAGGGCCCACATGGAGTACGGCACAGGCTCACAGGGGCCCAGTGAGGTACTTGAATACAAAAAAGAAAAGCGAACCTATAGCGTTATACTCGAATACCCGCGAGATAATTAATTGGAATGCTCATAAGAGCAATTGTGCTAAGGATACCTGAGTACTTAATAATGCCAGGTAATGCGCATAAAAAGGTATTGAAATTGCTCTGATCTGTACAATATACATGTCCTGTCTATTTCTTTCTGTACTCTGTTTCTCGTCTCTGTCTCTGTCTCTTCTCTGTCTCTGTCTCTGTTCGTTTGTCTCTGTCTCTTCTCTGTCTCTGTCTGTTCGTCTCTGGGTAAGCTAGTACCGCCTAGTATATGTCTATGGGTCAGCTAGTAACCTTAATGCCTATTACTCTGGGTAGCTAAGTACCTCCCATAGGTGTACTAGCTCCAAGTACCTTGACTTGATGGCCTATGACTCTGGTAAGCTAGTACGCCATACATAGGCGGACTAGCTATGGGCCCTACCCCCCAAGTATTCCATAGGCAGCTAAAATCAAGGGGACCCTTTGGCTTTGGGGGGGTTAGCTAGTACGCCTAGGGGCATTCAAGTGGCCCCCCCCTCCCTAGGCGAGGGGGCCCATTGCCAAGTATTACCATAGCAGCTAAAAAGACAAAAGCTGCCTAATACTGCGCTTGGGGCACCTTTAGCCCAGAGTCAGAGTAACTAGGCGCATTCAAGTACCTTTCCTTAGGGCCCCTGTATGTACTGGGCGCGTACCGCAAGTGCCCTCCTTTGGGCCCCTAGGTGGGTAGGTAGAAGTGGCCCCCACTTGAAGGTACCTGGTACCCCCATACAGGTAAAACACCTTTCAATGATCACAATACAGATATACCGCATTACAAATACATACAGATACCATTTTAAAATCAGATACAGATAAGATACAGAATACCTTTACTTTTAACGATACAAGATACGATAGATACCTTTAATACAGAATACAGATATTAAGATACAGATACAGATACAGATACATCTTAGATACAGATACAGAACTAAAAACAGATACAGATACGATAAGATACAGATACAATAACAGTACGATACAGATACACTTTTAATACAGATACAGATACAGATACAATCTTTAGATACAGATACAGATACCTCTTTAATACAGAGAGATAAATACAGATACAGATGACAGGTACGATACAGATACAGATTAGACCTTACAGATTACAGATACAGATTAGCAGATCACAGATACAATACAGATACGATACCAGATACAATACATACCGAATACAAGACTCCCAGAGTACAGATACAATCAGTACAGATACAGATTACAGATACGATACCATACAGATTACAGGATACAGATACGATACAGCAGGACCTTAATACGTAGAAGATACAGATTACAGATACAACTACAGGATACAGGATCAAGATACCATACAGATACAGATACAGATACAATACAGATACAATACAGATACAGATTACGATACAGATACATCAAGTATACAGATTTTACAGATACGACTACAGATACGACTACGAAGAACAGATAAAAGGTAATGGCCCTAAAGGTACTTGAAAGCTGCCTATGGTAATACTCGGGTACCTTCACAGTACTCATTCAAGTGGGACCCTCCCTACCACTAGGGGCCCAGGAGGGGGCCACTTGCGAGTACTTGATGCAGCAGGGATAGGCCATCAAGTGGGACGGTCCCTACGGTAAGGGAGGGGCCCACTTGCGAGTACCTTTATCCCAGAGTAATGAGGCCATTAATGGTCACTTGAAAGGGTACTTGAATTGGCCCTGTATCTGGTACCTGCTTACCTGGGCATGTAAGGTACTTGCGAGCCTTCAAAGTACTTAAGAGCCCCTGTATTCTTTTATGGACATCAAGCCTTATTAGGGCAGCTAAAGTAAAGAAAAGCTGCCTAATATAAGGCTCGCAATGCAGTATTTATCTCAAGTAGAATAGGCGCAATGAAGGTACGTCTGAAGGTACTCGCAAGGGCCCTTAATGTAATGCCCCATGTAGCCTAGAGGGGAGGGGTCCCACATTGATATTAGGCAGCTTTTCTTGTAGCATGCCTAAGACTTGAATGCCCCTCAAGTACCTTTAGGGCCCTGTATGAATTAATGGGCATTAAGGTACTCGCAAGTGGGCCCTCCTGACCCCTTACCCTAGGTAGGGGTCCCATGATACCCCTTTGCTTTGGGGGTTTAGCTAGTCCGCCTATGTCTAGGCGTACTAGCTTACCCAGAGTCACAGGCCCTAAGGTACCTTGGAGTACCTTTGAGATGCCATGGGTAGTACATTCAGGGCCATTCAAGTACCTTTCAAGTACCGTTTTCAAGTAACGGTAAATGGCCTATTTACTCTGGGTACAGCTAGTACCTAAATAATGCTAGGACGTACTAGCTAACCCCTCCCCAAAGCCAAGGGGGGGCGGTACTCGCAAGTGGGCCCGTCCTCCTTACCGTAGGGGTCCACTGATGGATGCCCCTTGATACTGGCATAAAATAGAAGGTACTCGCAAGTCTTGTCTTGGCAGCTTTTCTTGACTTTCTTTAGCTCCTATGGATGTAAGACTTGAGTACTTGAAGGGGGCCAATAAAGGTAACCCGCGAGTATTGGCAGCTTTTCTTGCAGCTGCCTAATACTTGGCATAAGTGTGGCCCCCTTCACCTTAGGCCCTTGGGGTGAGGGAGGGTCCACTTGAAAGCCAAGACATTTATTAATCTTTGAGTCAATCAATGAACTCAAGTCGAAGTTAAGTACTAATAACAAAATAAGGGAACTTTCATAATCCTATAACCCAAAACCCCATGTACATACATCAATCCATAATACATAATACAAATACATAATACATACATAATCTCATATCCATAAATCCATAATCATAATACATAATACAAATACATAATCCACATAATACCATGATACATGTAATACATAATACAATAATACATAATACATTAATATGCGCATAATCCTAATACATAATACATAATACATAATCCATAATACATACGCGCTTTCATAATCAATGACACATACGCCGCTTCAGAAATCATAATCATAATACATACGCCGCCGGCAAGAGACTATCTGTTGATGATAAAATCAATTCTTAGTGGCCAGTGAGAAATATCTTCTTAAAGGGTCAAGGCACTAACATAAAAAAACACCCAGAGGAAGCATCTCATCACTCACACGATTTGTTATTAGACAAGGAAGTCCTATTATCAGTACTAGTCTTGTTTTATACGAGCGAATCGTCTACACCACTTGTGGGGGCGACTGGTGAGCCCTGGAACCTCGCGGAGCACCATAGGGGCAGCCATCGAGCATAAAGCACTAAAAGATAAAGCATAAGCATAAAGCATAAAGCATAAAGAATAAAGAATAAGAATAACGGAAAGAATAAAGAATAAAGAATAAAGAATAATAAAGAATAAAGAATAAAGAAAAGAATAAAGCATCAAACCCTTTCTTTTATAGTGATAGTTTATAGTTATAGATTCTATTTATAAACCAGATTGTAGAATGGCTGCTCCCAAGCTCATTTGTAGAGTGCCTGCCTTCCAAGCTCATATTTGTAGAATGACTTGCTACCAAGCTCCATTTATCTTGTCTGGGTAAGCTAGTAAGGGTAGGCAGCTAAAATGCTGTTCCTCCAACAGCTATCAAATAAGGGTCTCTCCCCTACCAAGCATAGGCGTGGACATAAATAAGCACTGTCTTATTTAAATACCACTATCGAAGATGGGTCCCCTCGTACGAAGGTCGGTATTGCAGTCGCTTACCAAAGGCAGGGCAGGCGGGCAGAGCAGGCAGAGGCAAGGCGAGGCAGAGGCAGAGGCAGACGGCAGAGGCAGAGGCAGAGGCAGAGGCAGAGACAGAAGGCCCCAGAGATTAGCGTAGCCTCTAGTGAGGGTGAGGTGCCTATAGATATGGACGACTTGCCTTATGCGGGACTCGCTCGTATAGCACCATAAAAGCTGAATAGACGAGCAGGGCCCGCTGCTAATAGTGAAGGTAGCTAGGTCAGGTAAGATAGGTTAAGTAATCTAGGAGGTAAGGTAAGTAAGTAAGCGTAAGGTAAGGTAAGCTAAGGTAAGTAAGGTAAGTAAGGTAAGGTAAGGAAGGTAAGGTAGGGCCTCTTTAGCTGCCTCATTCTCATTCATACTTAGCAGTGGACCCCGTACCTTACCTGAGGGAGAGGGTCCACTTGATTGAAGCTGCCTCATCTCATTCATAATTGCTGTATATGGGCATTCAAGTGGGACCTCCCTACCACCTAGGGTAAGGGGCATTAGATGAAGGAAGGGGCCCACTTACTTGCCAAGTTACCATAACCATAGATGGCAGCTAAAGTCAAAGAAAAGCCTGAAAGTGCCTATAGTCAGTAATACTTGCGGGACACTTCAAGTAAGCCTTCATTGGCCCTGATGGCATTAAGGTACTTGCGAGCCTTTATCTAGCAGCTTTTCTTGTAGCTGCCTAATAAAGCTTGAATTCCATAAAAAAGTCATAGGCACCAAAATGGTACCTGGAGTACCGCCCAGATACAGGGCATTTCAAGTACCTTAAATGGCCCTCTGTGATTATGGCATCAAGTGGACCCCTTCGGGTCCAGAGGATGGCCCACTTTGCGTAAGTACCTGATGCCCAGGTAACAGGGCATTAAGGTACTATTGAAAGGTACTCGCAAGTCTTATATTAGGCAGCTTTTACTTATCCTTTAATGCGCCTATGGATGGTAAGACTATGAAGGTACTTGAAATCAAGGTACTTGAGTACTTGAAATCAAGGTATTGAAGGTACTTGAAATCAAGGTACTTCTTGAATTAGGTACTTGAAATCAAGGTACTTGAAGGTACTGAAGGTTAGCTTACCCAGATATTAATATACCAGGGCCTTAAGTATCCCAGATAGCACAAGACAGCTAATCGATAAAAAAATCAAACTAGAATAGAGAGCCATCTCAAGTCCAAGGGATCCGAACCTATTGTGGCAGGATCCCCTTTTGGAGTAATCTCTAATAATAACACGCGTCAGCTTAGGTAAAAAAGTCTCTTAACCTATTACTATATAACCATAGCTATAACCAGGGCATTATAATTGAAATTGCCATAATATAGTAGAGGGGCCACATCGCAAGTCTTGGCAGAGTCAGGGGGGCAGGTACTTGGTGTCATTTGTCTATAATTAGATTACTATCCATAAATACTCAAGACGTTGCTCATAAACTAAATATAATGACGGTTTCGTTATAAATAAGACGGTTGGGGTATAAATATAAGACGGTTGGTATAATATAAGAACGGTTGTAAAATATAAGACGGTTGGTATAAATATAACGACGTTGTATATAGTATATTTTGTATATTTAATATATAATATTATAAGACGTTTGTATTAATATTTAACGTTTGGTATATCTTTAAAGCGCAAAGATAATGCCTCAGACTAGCCAATATATTCCAATTGTATTTTACTAGTTCAGCTGTACGTTGTAAAGGCAATTGTATCGTTGGTTGTAAGAAAGTCCGAGTCAAACTCAAACTAAAGCACTCAAACTTACAAACTAAACTCAACTCAAACTCAAACCAAACTCAATGCAAGACACTTCTCTAAACGATTTCCTTTCAAGTACGCCGGTAAGTTAAGTGTACCTTAGTGGACGCAATCTCAGGGTATAATATGACCTGGTCTAATATCCCAATACTTCAAGTGGATTCTCCTACCGTAGGGCTTTACAAAAGGACTGCATACTTGATGCCAGTACATTGTATACAGGAGTGTGAATGCCTCAAAGAGATAACACACGATGAAGGTACACTTCAAGGGGACCCGTACCTACCTACTAGGATAAAGGATACTTATCATTTAGATAGGTAAGGGAAGAAGGCCCCTTCGATAGTATTAATGCCCTTATAACCCTTGAGGGGGCCATAAAAGGTATTGAATGCCTGATATGTACTGGCATCAAGTACTACGCAAGTGGGCCTTTTTGTAATGCCTAGGGTAAAACGAGGGTCCACTTGATGGGGGCAGGTTGGGGTTTGGGTACTTGAAGTACTAGCTTACCAGAGTCATTAAAGTACCTGGATACTAAATGCCAGCTACAGGGCCATAAGGTTGAAGAGAAATCGTTGCAGTAGGTTTTGATTTGACTTTTGATTGAGTTGATTTGAGTTTGATTGATGAGTTGAGGTTGATTTTGAGTTTGGAGTTTGACTCGATTACACCAACGTACAATTGCTTTCGTTTTACACAGGCTAGGACTAGTAAAATACAAATTGGAATATAGTTGGTGCATAGTCCTGAGGCCATTAATCTTGCGCATTTAACACCGTTCATATTTATACCAACGTTTATATTACAACCAAAACGTCTTATATTATACCACCGTCTCTTAATATTTATACCAACCGTCTTATAATTTATACAACCGTCTTATATTTATACCAACCCGTCTTAATACTTAGTATACCAACCGTCTTATATTATATACAACCGTCTTATATTTATGGATATATCTACTATTATAAAAATAGCACCGCAAAGTACCGCCCCTGACTCTGCCCAAGACTTGCGGATGGGCCCCTCTACTATGGCATTTCCATTATAATGCCCCTGGTTATAGCTATGGTATAGTATAGTTAAAGACTTTTTTACTAAGCTGACGCGTGTTATTATTAGAGATTACTTCAAAGGGGATCCTGCCACATAGGTTCGGATCCCTTGACTTGAGTGGTCTCTATTCTAGTTTGATTGTTTATCGATTAGCTGTCTTGTGCTATCTGTACCTTAAGGGCCCCTGCATATAATTATAATCTGGGTGCGGTACTAAGTACCTTCAAGTACCTTTTCAACGTACTTCATACTTGATATTCAATACCTTCAAGTACCTTTTCAGTACACAAAGTACATCAACGTACCCTTGATTTCAAGTTACCTTCAAGTACCTTGAGTTTCACAGTACCTTCAAGTACTTACCATCCATAGGCAGCTAAAAAAGTTTAAAGTAAAAGCTGCCTAATATAATACTTGTTCGAGTTACACTTTCAAGTACCTTAATGCCTGTAACCCTGGCATCAGGTACTCGCAAGTGGCCCCTCCTGGACCCCGAGGGGAATGGTCCCACTTGATGCCCATATAGAGGGCCCATTAGTACTTGAATGCCCCTGTATCTGGCGTACTCCAGTACTTTAGGGCCTATGACTCTTTTATGGGCATTCAGCTTTAGGCAGCTAAAGAAAAGCTGCCTAATATAAGGCTTCGCAAGTACCTTAATGCCCATAGGGCATGAAGTACTTGAAGGTACCCGCAAGTTTACTATAGGCAGCCTTTCTTGACTTTAGCTGCCTATGGTATGGTAATACTTGCAAGTATAGTGGCCCCTTCCTTCATCTAATCCCCCTTACCCTAGGTCGGTAGAGCGAGTCCCACTTGAATGCCCATTAACACAAGTATGAATGAGAATGAGGCAGCTTCAATCAAGTGGACCCCTCCCCTCAGGTACAGGTACCGGGTCCACTTGCCAAGTATGAATGAGAATGAGGCAGCTAAAAAGGCCCTTACCTTACCTACCTTACCTTACCCCTACCTTACCTTACCTCCTTTACCTTACCTTACTCCTTACCTCTTACTACTTACTTACCTCACCTACGCTTAACCTAACTTACCTCACCTTACCTTAATATATAGCAGCGGCCCCTGCTCGTCTTATTCAGCTTTTTAGGTGCCTATAGCGAGCGAGTCCGCATAAGGGCAGTCGTCCATATAATATCTATAACAACTCCACCCCTCACTAAGGCTAAGCTAATCCTCTGGGGCCTTCTGTCTTCTGCCTCTGCCGCTGCCTCTGCCTCTGCCTGCCTCTGCCTCTGCCCTCTGCCTCTGCCTCTGCTCTGCTCCTTGCCTCTGCCCTGCCCCTGCCTTTGGTTAAGCGACTGCACATACGACCTTCGACGAGGACCCATCTTCGATACTGGTTATTTAAATAAATCAGATGCCTTTATTATGTCCACGCCTAATCTGGTTAGGGAGACCCTTATATGATAGCTGTTGGAGCATTTTTAGCTGCTACCCTACTAGCTTACCAAGACAGATATATGAGCTTGAAGCAGTCATTCTACAAATGATATTGGAAGCCACTCTACAATATAGTTGGGAGCAGCCATTCTACAATTGGTTTATAAATAGACACTATAACTATAACTACACTATATAAAAAAGGTTTGAATGCTTTATTCTTTATTCTTATCTATTTAATTTTTTCTTTATTTCTCATTATCATCTCTTCTTTTTCTTATCTTTATATTCTTGTATGCTTTATCCTTTATTGCTTTATCCTTTACTGGCTGCTTTTTCTGCTTTATCGTTATCTCAGGATGGCTGCCTACTGTGCTTCCGCGAGGTTTCGAGGGTCACCAGTCAGCTCTCCCCAAAAGTGGTTGTAGACTATCCGCTCGATATTACAAATCAAACAAATCCTATACTGACACTACAGGAACTTCCTCTGTAATAAACAAAAATCGTGGTAGTGATGAGGATCTTCTCTGGGTGTGTTTTTTATGTCAGTAGCTGACCCCTTACTGAAGATATCCTTCATGGCCTTAAAGTGTAAGATGATTTATTCAATCTGCTATCAACAGATAGTCTAGTTCTTGGCGGCGTATGGATTAGATGATTATGATTCTGAAGCGCCCGTATGTGTATGATATGAAAGGGCGTAGTTATTATGGATTAATAGTATTATGTATTATGTATTAATGGATTATGATATTATGATATTATGTATGTACTTATTAATGTCATTATGTCATTATGGGATATGTATTATGTTTATGTATTATTATTATTGGATTATGATTATGGATTGTATTATTATATTATTAGTGTATTATGTATTATGGATTTGTATTTGTTATGGTTTATTGATTATGAAAGTTCCTTTTTGTTATTAGTACTTAAATTCGCTTTGAGTTCATGATTGCTCAAAATTAATAAGAATTCTTCTCATTCCAAAGTGGGACCCTCCCCTCCCTACACCAAGGGCCTAAGGTAAGGGGCCCCCATTACTTGCCAGTAATTAGGCATGCAAGAAAAGCTGCCCAATACTCGCGGGAACCATTTATGGCCCCCTTGTCAAAAGTACCTTCAAGTCTTACAATCCATAGGCAGCTAAAGGAAAGTCAGAAAAGCTGCCAAGAAAAAGACTTGCAGTACTTTATTTTATGCCCAGATAAAGGGGCCATCAAGTGGGACCACCTACTGGTAAGGGAGGCCCACTGCGAGTACCGCCCACTCCCTTGCTTTTGGGGGGCGTAGAGTACGTTATCCTAGGGCATTAAGAGTACTAGCTTACCCAGAGTAATAGCCCATTAGTAGATTGAAAGAGTACTTGAAGGTAAAAGGTAAATGGCCCCTGTATCTACTGGGCATGGAAGGTACTCCAGTACCTTAGGGCGCTGTGACTCTGGTTAAGTCATTCTAGTACGCCCATAAGACATAGCGGACTAGCTAACCCCCCCCCAAAGCACAAAAGGGTATCAAAGATGGGACCCCTTCTCCCTAGGGTAAGGGCCAGGAGGGGTCCACCTTGCGAGTATTTCTTAATGCCCATTAAAGATACAGGGGCCCTAAGGTACTTGAAGGACATTCAAGTCTAGGCAGCTCAACGAAAAAGCTGCAACCCTTAATATCAAGTGGACCCCTCTCCTCCTGACGGGTAAGGGGCATTATATTTACATTAAGGGCCACTTGCAAGTACTTCAAGTACCTTCAGCCTATACTCTGGAAAAACGGTACTTGCGAGCCTTATATTAGAGCTGTTACCTTACTTTATGCTGCCTCAATAATATGCTATTGAATGCCATTCGAAAAGATACATGGGTGCCTTATGGCTATGAAGGCTCGCAATTACCTTAATAATGCCCAGGTACAGTACAGAACAGGGATTTCAAGTACTTTCAAGTACCTTAATGCCCTATTACTCTGGCATAAGGTACTCGCAAGTGGGCCCCTCCCTTACCGTAAGTCCAACCTTAATGGCCTATTCCCCTGGGCATTCAAGGTACTCGCAAGTGGGGCCCCTCCTCCCCTAGGATAGGGGTCCACTGGCTATTGACGGTTACTTCGCAAGTGTAGCCCCCGGGAGTGATGGAGGTCCACTTTGAAGTACTTGTTACCCCGCTGTACCTGCATCTGGTATCTGCTGTATTGTTATCGTATCTGTATCTGTCATACTTGATGTGTCTGTCATTCGGTAATCTGCTCATATCTGTATCATGTATCTGTATCTGTCACTTTGTGTAGGCCTTGATGTATCTTATCTCTCTGTATCGTTTGAGTTTATGTATTCTGTATCTGTGTATCTGTATCTGTATTTGTAATCTGTATCTTATGTATCTTAATTTGTAATGTCTGATTTAAAGTATCTGATACTATCTTGTATCTGTTCTGTATGCTAGTATATCTGTATTCTGTTCTGTATCTGTATTTTTCTGTTATCTGTTCTGTATGTTCTGTTTCTTATCTGTAATCTGTAGTCTGGTTCTGTCATCATGTATCTGTATTGAAACGGCATATCTGTATCTGTCTAAGGGCAGCTATCTGTATCGTATCTGTTATCTGAATCGTAATTAAAAGGTATCTGTATCTGTATCTGTTTCTTATCTGTATCTGATTCTGTATCTGTATCTCGTAATCTGTTATTAAGTATCTGTATCTGTATCTGTATCGTATCTGTATCTGTATTGTATCTGTATTGTTCTGTATTAATAGGCTATTGTATCTGTATCTGTATCTGTACTCTATCTGTATCGTATAAAAGGTATCTGTATCTGTATTGTATGCTATTCTGTAAGTATCTGTATTTTGTATCCTGTATCCTGTATCTGTAATCTGTATCTGTATCTGTATTTATCCTAAAGGTATCTGATCTGTATTAAAGGTATCTGTAGGTATCTGTATTCTAAAGGGTATGTAATCTGTAATCATGTATCTGTAACTGTATTTGTCATAAGAAGCTATCTGTATCTGTATTGAAGTATCTGCTAATTTGTATCTGGGCGGTACTCCAGTACCTTCAAGTGGACCCCTACCTACCCTAACCTAGGCGGGCCCAGGAGGGGCCACTTGCGAGTACCGCCAGATACAGATACAGGGCCCTAAAGAAAGGTACTTGAATGGCCTATTACTCTGACTCTGGGCATAAAGGTGCCCGCAAGTATTAGGCAGCTTTTCTTTTAGCTGCTATGGTAAAATTACTTGCAAGTGGGCCCCCTCCCCCTAGGGAGGGAGGGCCCATTGAATGCCCCTAGGCGTACTAGCTAACCCCCCCCCAAAGCCAAGGGGGTCCCCTTGATTTTAGCTGCCTATGGTATACTTGGGGGTAGGGTCCCATAGTTAGTCGCCTGTTATGGCTCCTGACCAGGGCAGCGTGATGGCCGGTACTAGCTTACCCAGAGTCATAGGCATCAAGTCAGGTACTTGGACGCTAGTACACCTTAACTAGGATACTAGCTACCCAGAGTAATGGCCATTAAGTACTAGCTTACCCATAGTACATATACATAGGCGTACTGAGCTTACCCAGAGACAGAGACAGAGACAGAGGACAGAGACAGAGACAGAGACAGAGACAGAGACAGAGACAGAGACAGAGACAGAGACAGAGACAGAGACAGAGACAGAGACAGAGACAGGAACAGAGACAGCATACAGATCAATACAGCAGGGCCAGTTCAAGTAACCTTTATTTTTTGGCCAATTACCCTGGGGCATTTACATTAAGGTACTCCCAGGTACTTGGGCCAGACTCTTTTATGGGCATTCAATTGGTACTCGCGAGTATCGAGAGTATTACCCATAGCCTTTCTTTCTTTTATTCAAGTACCTTACGGCCCCTGTATCCTGTGCGGTACAATTATCGCAAAGTGGGCCACTTCCCTTCCCTTACCCTTCGGTAGGTCGCCACTTGGTAGCTGCCTATGGTATGGTAATACTTGGCAAGTAAGTGGCCCCTTCCCTTAATTTAATCCCTTACCTAGGGTAGGGTCCGCGGTCGGTAGCGGTGCCCACTTAAAGTCTTACCATATACCATACCATACCATACCAATACCATACATACATACCATACCATACCATACCATAACCATACATACCATACCATACATACCATACCATACTAGCAGCTACCAAGTGGGACCCCTACCGAAGGTAAGGGAAGGGCCCACTTGCCAAGTATTAGGCAGCTAAAATAAAAGAAATAAAAGCTGCCTATGGTAATACTCGCGGGTACCTATAATTATGCCAGAGTAATCAGGCCATTAAGGTACTTGAAATTAAGGTACTTCCGGTACCTTTTGGGCCCTCTGTATATGGGCATTTAATAAAGGTACCGCGAGTATTACCATAGGCAGCTTTTCTATTAGCTGCCTATGGATCATATGGTCAATACTTGCAAGTCTTGTCTTGGCAGCTTTTACTTACTTTCCTTTAGCTGCCTATGGAGTGGTAAGACTTGAAGGTACTCGCAAGTGGGCCCTTCCCTTCCCCTTCCCTTATCCCTTCGGTAGGGGTCCACTTGGTAGCTGCCTATGGTATATGGTATGGTATGGTATGGTATGGTATGGTATGGTATGGTATGGTATGGTATGGTAAGACTTTAAGTGGGACCCCTCCCTACCACTAAGGTAAGGCCATTGCCAAGTATGAATGATAAATGAGGCAGCTACAAGAAAGAAAGAAAGAAAGAAAAGCTGCCTATGGTAATACTCGATACTCGCGGGTACCTTAATTGAATGCCATAAAAGAGTCATAGGCCCAAAAGGTACCTGCAAGTATTAGGCTTTCTTTTAGCTGCCTATGGTAATACTCGCGGGTACCGCCCCTTAATACCCCTGGCTTTGGGGTATAAGGGGGCCCACTAAGCAGTAGTACGCCTACTTCTAGGGCTACTAAGCTTACCCAGAGCTAATAGGCCATAAACGGTAGCTGGAGTACCTTTCTATAATGCCATTAAAGATACAGATACAGGGGCCATAAAATAAAGGTACTTGGAAGGTACCTGGAGTACCTTAATTAATGCCATGAAAGGTACAGATACAGGGGCCATAAATAAAGGACTTAAAAGGGGTATAAGGGGCGGAATAGCTTACCCATATGACATAGATAGGCGGGACTAGCTAGTGGGCGGCCCCACAACACAAGGGGCATTCAGTGGGACCCTACCCACAGTATTACCATGATAGGCACTAAAATAAAAGCTGCCTAATACTTGCTAGTACCTTCAAGTACCGGCTATATACCTCTGGCATTTAAATAAAGGTACTTGCGAGCCTTCAGTACCTTAATGCCCTCTTTATGGGCATCAAGTACTCGCAAGTGGGCCCCTCTTAATCTAATGCCCCTTATCTCTATCCTAGGGTAGGGAGGGTCCCACTTGATATTAGGCAGGCCCTTCTTTACTTTAGCTGCCTAAGGGCTTAACTGCCAGATTACAGCAGAGGGCCCGAAAAAAAAAGTAACTTGAAGGGGCCACTTTGCGAGTACGCCATAAAAGAGGGCATTAAGGACTTGAAAGGTACAATTTGAATGGCCAATTACCCTGGCTTTAAGTACCAGTACCTTTCAAGTACCTTAATGCCTATTCCCCTGTATCTGGGCATTTAATTAGAGAGTACTGCAAGTGGCCCTCCCTTACCTAGTAGCTGGAGGAGGGGTCCCACTTATGGCTATTCTCTGGCTATACAATACCTTAGGCAGCTAAAGTAAAAGCTATATCAAAATATAAGGCTCGCAAGTCAAGTACTTTATTTAATGCCCATAAAAGAGTAATAGGCCATCAAGGACCCTACCTACCCTAGGGTCGATACAGAGGGCCCATTGCGAGTACCTTAATGCCCCCTGCCCTTACTACCCTTTGGCTTTGGGGGGGGCTCTAGCTAGTACGCCTAGGCAATTCAATTAAGGTACTAGCTCTTACCACAGATACAGGGCCAATTAAGGTACTTAAGGTACGTTGAAAGGTAATTGAAGGTACCGCAAGTATTAGGAGCTTCTACTTTAGCTGCCTAATACTTGGCAAGTGGCTCCTCCCTTTATCTAATGCCCTTATCCTATCCTAAGGTTAGGGAGGTAGGTAGGTCCACATTAAATCTTACCATACCATACCATAGTGCAGCTACATAAGGTGCCCAAGACAAGACTTGCGAGTACCTTTCAATACCTTTCTTTATTAGCCCTGGATTGTATCTGTCCTGGGCATTAAATATAAGTCTGCTATATTAGGCAGCTACAAAGAAAAGCTGCCTAATATCAATGGGACCCTCGCCTCCCTATCAGGAATGGAGGCATTACATAAGGCCGGAGGGCCACTGCGAGTAACTGTGAATTTCATGCCCATAAAAGAGGGCATGAAGGTACTTGAACGTGCTCGCAAGTACTTGATTTAATGCCATAGGGCGGTCCTTGAAGGTACCAGGTAATTTCTTTAATGCCTATGCCTCTGGGCGGTACCGCAATATTGAGCAGCTTTCTTTTAGCTGCCTATGGTATGGTAATACTTGGCAAGTGGGCCCCTCCTGGACCCCTAGGGTAGATGGAGGGTCCCACTTTAATGCCCAGAGGCATAGGCATCAAGGTACTTTATGCCCAGAGGCATAGGCATCAAGTACTTGTAATGACCCAGGGCGAGCAGGCCTCAAGGTACTTAAATGCCCGAGGCATAGGCCATCAAGGTATTTAATGCCCAAGGCTAGGCCATAAGGTACTTTTAATGCCCAGAGGCATAGGACATCAAGGTACTTTAATGCCAGAGCATAGGCCTCAGGTAAACTTAATGCCAGATGCCATAGCGCATCAAGGTACTTTAGCCCATAAAAGATACAGGGGCATCAGTGGGACCCTACGGTAAGGGGAGGGAGGCCCACTTGCAGTACCTTTATTTTATGCAGCACAGATACAGAATCGGGGCATCAAGGGACCGCCTGCGGAGGGGCCCACTTGCAGTACCTTAATTAAATGCCCATTAAAGATACAGATACAGGGGCCTAAAGAAAGTCTGAAACAAAGTACTTGAAACAAAGGTACTTGAAACAAAGGTACTTGAAACAAAGGTACTTGAACAAAGGTACTTGAAACAAAGTACTTGATAACAAAGGGGTATTGAAACAAAGTACTTGAAACAAAGGTGCTTGAACTAAAGGTACTTTACAAGTAGCTTTCTTGAAAGGTACGGGCATAGTAAATATTAAAGTTTTATTTGATTTGCGCACCGACCTATGCTATGCATGTCGTCCATAATTCTCCATCACTTGTTAAGTCTATTAGGTCTCATCGTCCTTACAACCACGGTTCGCATCTGCACGACAATTCAAATTCACAGAGTCCACTCCTGGACATACACCATCGTTACGCCACTCATGCGCGACGGGGCAATTATACGCCAAGGAATTTGCTACCTAGAAAGTAGAGTTTACTGCGTGTCGGTTTGCTTTGCCATTGGACAGGCGTCAACCTCTCTATACCTCGGCTTTTCTACGAATGCCTTAGCAGAGTCTTGTGTTGTTGGTAAAACAGTCGCGGCTATCCTATTCTGTGTCGCTATTAAGCCCCTCTTCTCGCGAAGTCCACAAGGTTAATTTGGCCGATTTCCCTAGGAGTGGTTATTGTCTAAAGCCTTGTCCAAAGCAAGGACCAAATCACCTTGCGTCGGTTTAAGGTACGTTACAATCCAGAATTGAATTGTTGGTCCCAAATTGGAATGTTGGGTCTAGACCCCTTAAGGGGGTCTAGTTTACAGTTAAGTAAGTTTTAATTATACTCTTTCTTCTTTCTTCTTTTCTTTTCTTTTCTTATTCTTCTTTTCTTCTTTTTCTTTTCTTTTCTTTTTCTACAAAACCGTCAGACAAGTGGGCGCCTTCCTTCCCGTTCGGGCACTTGGGGCCCTCCACAGTACGCCTATCTCCTGGCATGAAGTACTCCAGGTACTTCAAGGACCCCCCTACTACCCTTACTCCCTACCCTACCCTTACCTACCCTACCCTACCCTACCCCTACCCTACCCTAACCCTACCTACCCTACCCCTACCCTAGGATAAGGGGCATTAAAAATTTAAGGGCCCACTTGCGAGTACCTTTAATTTTAATGCCCCTAAAGGGGAATTGGCCATAAAGGTACTTGGATGGCCTATTACTCTGGGCCTTAAATCCTTAGGCAGCTAAAGCTGCCTTAGGCAGCTAAGCTAAAAAGCTGCCTAATATTAAGGCTCGCAGTACCTTAATGCCCAGAGGGCCGGTACTTTGAAGGTACCCCGCGAGTATTGGGCAGTTTTACTTTAGCTGCCTAATACTTGGCAAAGTCGTTGGGCAGCCTTACTTTTAGCTGCGCCTAAGACTTGGTAAACCCCAAATGTATAGCTGCTTCAAGTGGCCCCTTTCCAAGCATCCCCAAAGCCAAGTGGCCCCAAGGGGCCATCGCAAGTACCGCCCAGAAAAAACAGAGGGGCCATTCAAGTGGACCCTACGGTAAGGGGCCCACTTCCAAGTATGAATGAGGCAGCTAAAAATAAAAGCTAGCCTATGGTAATACTCGCGGGCGTACCTTTTAAGTACCTTAATGGCCTATTCCCTGGGCGGTACTCCAAGTACCTTTAGGGGCCCCTCTGTATCTTTATGGGCATTAAATCAAGCCTTAGGCAGCTACAAGAAAGAAAAGCTGCCTTAATATCAAGTGGGACCCCCTACCCTACCCTACCCTAGGGTCCAGATACAGAAGGGGGCCCACTTGCGAGTACCTTATTTATGCCCATAAAAGATACAGGGGCCATTCATTAAGGTACTTGAAAGGCTCGCAAGTACCTTGATTTAATGCCCAGGTACAGGGGCCATCAAAGTGGGACCCCTCCCTAGGGTAAGGGTCCAGGAGGTAAGGGGCCCACTTGCGAGTACTTGATGCCCAGAGGAATAGGGCCATTAAGGTACTTGAAAGGTAACTTGAAGGTACTTGCGAGTAATTACTATAGGCAAGCTCTTCCTTTATCTTCCTTTAGCTGCCTATGGTATGGTAATACTTGGCAAGTAAGTGGCCCCTTAATTAAATGCCCCTCCTGGGCCCCTAGGGAGGGGGTCCCACTTGAATGCCAGAGTAATAGCCATCAAGTGGGACCCCTACGGTAAGGGGCCCACTTGCGAGTACCTTTTATGCCCAGGTACAGGGGCCCTAAAGGTACTTGAAAGGTACCTGGAGTACCTTTATGCCAGGTACAGATACAGGGGCCATAAAGGTACTTGAAAGTACTTGGTCTATTTATTATAAAAATCTGGCATAAAATTAATATATTTTTTAGGTTTCTATTTATCAAGTCTTACCTATAGGCAGCTAAGGCTGCCCAAAAGACTTGCGAGTACGCCCAGATACAGAGGGCCCTAAAGGTACTTGCAATGTAAAACCCCTTTAAATAAAGTGGGGCCCCTTAGTCTTAGGGGCCGATTGCCAAGTCTTAGGCAGCTTGTCAAGTACCGTTTAAAGTAACCTTACGGCCCCTGTATCTGTATCTGTAATCTGGGTAAGCTAGTACCTTCAAGTACCTTAATTGCCCCCTGTACCTGGGCAATTTAAATCAAAGCCTTAGGCAGCTAAAGTAAAAGAAAAGCTGCCTAATATAAGGCTCGCAAGTACCTTTATTTAATGCCCAGATACAGGGGGCCATACAGGTACTTGAAGGTACTCGCAAGTGGGCCCCCTTAATCTAATGCCCCCTAGGGTAGGGAAGGGGGGAGGGGTCCACTTGAATGCCCCTATACATAGGCGTACTTTAGCTAACCCCCAAAGGGGGGGGGCGGTACTCCAGGTACGGCCAATTCCTCTGGGTAAAGCTAGGTACGCCCATATAAATAGGTGTACTGCGAACCCCCCCCCAAGTATTAGGCCAGCCCTCTTTTTACTTTAGGCTGCCTATAGTATATCTTGGGGGGTAGAGGGGGCCCACTGTAGCTAGTCCGCCTATTTATATGAGGCCGTACTACCTACCCAGAGTCATAGGCCCTAAAGGTACCTGTAGTACCTTCAAGTCTTAGGCAAGCAAAGTAAAGCTGCCCAAGACTTGCGAGTACCGTTTTATGCCAGAGTCATAGCGCATTAAGGTACTTGAATGCCCATAAAATGGTAACACGATACAGGGGCCATTAAGGTACTTGGTAGGGGTAGGGGTAGGGGTAGGGGGCCCTTTGGGTTAGCTAGTACCCCGCCTATGCCTATGTCTACGGCGGCACTAGCTTAGGGCATTAAATAAAGCCTTATATTAGGCAGCTAGAAAGGAAAATAAAAGAAGGGCTGGCCTAATATCAAGTGGGACGCCCCCCCCTACCCTACCGAACCCTACCCTACCCCATACCCTACCCCTAGGATAGGATAAGGGGCATTACAAAAAAGGGAAGGAAGGGCCCACTTTACTTGCGAGTACCTTGATGCCCAGAGGGGCATTCAAGTGGGGACCCCCTCCCTACCCTAGGGGTCCAGGAGGGGCCACACTTGCGAGTACCGCCCATTTAAGATACAGGGGCATTAAGATACTAGAAGGTACTTGAAGGGCTTCGCAAGTATCCTTTTATTTTAATGCCCATAAAAGAGTTAATAGGCCATTCAAGTACCTTTCTTTATGCCGCCCTGTATCTGTATCTGTGCTGGGCAATTAAGGTACTTCGCAAGTGGCCCCCTCCCCCTTAGGGTAGGGAGAGGGCCTTCCACTTGAAGGTACTTGAAGGTACTTGCGAGTATTACCATACCATAGGCAGCTTTTTATAGTAGCTGCCTATGGGTTATGGTAATACTTGGCAAGTGGGGCCCCTTTCCCTTAATCTAATGCCCCTTATCCTAGGGTAGGGAGGGGTCCCACTTGGAAGGGGCCCACTTGCGAGTACCTTAATGCCCAGATACAATACAGGGGCCCTAAAGAAAGGTACTTGAGGCCTTATTTTCTGGGCGGTATCAGCGAGTATTAGCAGCTAAAATAAAAGCGCCTATGATAATACTTGGCAAGTATGAATGAGGCAGCCTCTTTTCTTTTAGCTGCCTAATACTTGATCTGTAGTTCCAGGTTATTATTTAATTGACAGCAGGGCATGGTCACATCTAGATATCTCGTTTTATAATAAAGAAGAAGATCTTTCCGAAGGAATGATCAAATGATTCAATTTGAGCCATCAAATGACCAATGAGGCATCAATGATTCCCAATGAGCCGATCAATTTCTGACCGTTTCAAGCCAGTGGCCCCCTTCAATGAGCAGCCCTTACCTTTTAAACTGTAATAAGCAACAGGCCGCTTAAATCAAGCAAGCAGTCCATTGAAACCTTGTCTCTAGCTGATGCCGATACCCCGGTTCGTCTTTAGTAAGCATTTCACATTCTCCGAGTATCTAAAAATTAAAAACTCAAATGAATCCCCGACTCTCTCGTACTTTCATAATTGATATATTTCTAATTTTATCTCGAATCTTAATTTGGGTGAAAATGCTTTTTATCGGCATCTCAAGTTTCAATGATGCTGAATTGTTTATGTTGCTTTCCAGGCTTCAATGGCTATTTTCATTGATGCTCATTGTCATTGATGGCTCCATTGATCATTGATGGGCTCATTGATCATTGATATTCCTTCGAGATCTTCTTCTTATATAAAACGAGATATCTAGATCTGTAGACCATGCCTGTAATAATAAATAATAACCTGGATACCGATCAAGTATTCGCAGCTAAAAGAAAAGAGGGCTGCCTATTCATACTTGCCAAGTATATCATAGGCAGCTTTTATGTTTAGCTGCCTAATACTCGCTGGTACCGCCCAGAGGAATAGCCATTCAAGTACCGTTTCTTTAGGGCCCCTGTATCTGTATCTGGGAATTAAGGGTACTCGCAAGTGGGCCCTTCAAGTTGGGACCCCTCCCTACCCTAGGATAAGGGGCATAGATTAAGGGAAAGGGGCCCATTGCCAAGGTATTACCATTATCCATAGGCAGCTACTATAAAAGCTGCATATGGTATGGTAATACTCGCAAGTACCTTCAAGTACCTTCAAGTGGACCCCTCCCTACCCTAGGGGGAGGGGGCCCACTTGCGAGTACCTTAATGCCCAGAGGTACAGATACAGATACAGGGGCCATAAAGAAAGGTACTTGAATGGCCTATTACTCTTTTATGGGCATAAATAAAGGTACTTGCGAGCCTTCAAGTACTTCTAGTACCTTAATGCCCTGTATCTTAAATGGGCGGTACTCGCAAGTGGGCCCCTGCCTGGAACCCCTAGGGTAGGGAGGGGTCCCACTTGAATGCCCTCTGGCATCAAAGGACTCGCAAGTAAGTGGCCCCTTCCCTTCCCTTTTGTAAATGCCCCTTATCCTATTCCTAGGGTAGGGTAGGGGTAGGGTAGGGTAGGGTAGGGAGGGGTCCCACTTGATATTAGGCAGCCCTTCTTTTATTTTCCTTAGGCTGCCTAATATAAGGCTTTATTTTAATGCCCTAAAGCTAGTGCCGCCGTAGACATAGGCATTAGGCGGTACTAGCTAACCCCAAAGGGGCCTACCCCTACCCCTACCCCTACCAAGTACCTTAATGGCCCCTGTATCTGTACCTTTTATGGCATTTCAAGTACCTTAATGGCCTATGACTCTGGGCATAAAGGTACTCGCAAGTCTTGGGCAGCCTTTACTTTAGCTGCCTAAGACTTGAAGGTACTACAGGTACCTTTAGGGCCTATGACTCTGGGTAGGCTAGTACGCCATTATAAATAGGCGGACTAGCTAGTGGCCCCCTCTATCCCCCCCAAGTATTACTATAGGCAGCTAAAGTAAAAGAGGGCTGCCTAATACTTGGGGGGGGGTTCGCTAGTACACCTATTTATTATGGGCGTACTAGCTTACCCAGAGGAATTGGCCGGTACCTGGAGTACCGCCCCCCCCTTTGGGGGGGTTAGCTAGTACGCCTATGTATAGGGGCATTCAAGTGGGACCCCCTCCCCCTCCCTACCCTAGGGGGGCATTAGATTAAGGGGCCCACTTGCGAGTACCTTCAAGTACCTGTATGGGCCCCCTGTATCTGGGCATTAAATTAAAGGTACTGCGAGCCTTATATTAGGCAGCTTTTCTTTACTTTAGCTGCCTAAGGCTTTGATTTATGCCCAGGTACAGGGGCATAAGGTACTTGAAAGGTGTACTAGCTAGCCCAGATACAGATACAGATACCAGGGGCCGTAAAGGTACTTTAAAGGTACTTGACAAGCTGCCTAAGACGCTGGCAAGTCGGCCCCTAAGACTAAGGGGCCCACTTTATTTAAAAGGGGTTTTACATTCAAGTACCTTTAGGGCCCTCTGTATCTGGGGCGGTACTCGCAAGTCTTGGGCAGCCTTAGCTGCCTATGGTAAGACTTGATAAATAGAAACCTTAAAAATATATTAATTTTATGCAGATTTTTTATATAAATAGACCAAGTACCTTTTCAAGTACCTTTATGGCCCCTGTTATCTGTACCTGGGCATAAAAGGTACTCCAGGTACCTTTCAAGTACCTTTAGGGCCCCTGTACCTGGGCATAAAGGTACTCTGCAAGTGGGCCCCTTACCGTTAGGGTCCCACTTGATGGCCTTATTTACTTCTGGGCATTTCAAGTGGGACCCCTCCCTAGGGGCCCAGCGAGGGGCATTTAATTAAGGGGCACTTTACTTGCCAAGTTATTACCATACCATAGGCAGCTAAAGGGAAGATTAAAAGGAAGAGCTGCCTATATAGTAATACTCGCAAAGTACCTTCAAGTACTTTCAAGTACCTTAATGGCCTATTCCTCTGGGCATCAAGGTTACTCGCAAGTGGGCCCCTTACCTCCTGGGACCCTTACCCTAGGGAGTGGGGTCCCACTTGATGGCCCTGTACCTGGGGCATTAAATCAAGCGTACTTGCGAGCCTTCAAAGTACCTTAATGAATGGCCCCTGTATCTTTATGGGCATTAAATTAGGGTACTGCGCAAGTGGGCCCCTCTGTATCTGGACCCCTAGGGTAGGGTAGGTAGGGGTCCCAGCTTGATATTAGGCGCAGCTTTTCTTTTCTTGTAGCTGCCTAAGGCTTGATTTAATGCCCATAAAAGATACAGAGGGCCCTAAAGGTACTTGGAGTACCGCCCAGGGGAATAGGCCATTAAGGACTTAAAGGTACCCGCGAGTATTTACCATAGGTAGCTTTATTTTAGCTGCCTCATTCATACTTGGCAAGTGGGCCCTTACCGTAGGGGTCCCACCCACTTGAAATGGCCCCTGTATCTGGGCGGTACTTGCGAGTGGCCCCCTTGGGGCCACTTGGGCCTTTCGGGATGCTTGGAAGGGGGCCACTTGAAGCAAGCTATAACAAATTTGGGGTTACCAAGTCTTAGGCAGCTAAAGTAAAAGGCTGCCCAAAGACTTGCCAGTATTAGGCAGCTAAAGTAAAAGCTGCCCATACTCGCGCGGTACCTTCAAGTACCGGCCCTCTGGGCATTAAGGTACTTGCGAGCCTTATATTAGCAGCTTTTTACTTTAGCTGCCTAAGGCAGCTTTTAGCTGCCTAAGGCTTTTAAGGCCCAGAGTAATAGGCCATTTCAAGTACCTTTATGGCCCAATCTCCCTTTAGGGGCAATTAAATTAAGGTACTCGCAAGTGGGCCCCTTAATTTAATGCCCCTTATTCCCTAGGGTAGGGTAGGGTAGGGTAGGGTAGGGTAGGGTAGGGTAGGGTAGGGCTTAGGGTAGGGGTAGGGTAAGGGTAGGTAGGGTAGGTAGCGGTCCCACTTGAAGGTACCTGGAGTACCTTCATGCCCAGAGGAATAGGCCGGTACTTGGAGGGCCCCAAGTGGCCCGAAGGGAAGGAAGGGGCCCACTTGTCTGGACCCTGTTTTTAGAAAAGAAAAAGAAAAGAAAAAGAAAGAAAAGAAAAGAAAAGAAAAGAAAAGAAAAGAAAGAAAAGAAAGAAAGAGTATAATTAAACTTACTTAACTGTAACTAGACCCCCTTTAAAAGGGGTCTAGACCAACAATTCCAATTTGGGACCAACAATTCCAATTTGGATTGTAACCGTACCTTAAACCGACGCAGGTGAAACTGGTCTCGCTTGACCAAGGCTTTAGAAATAACACTCCTAGGGAACTCGGCAAAATTACCCTTTGTGACTTCGGAGGAAGAGGGGCTTATATAGCGACACAGAATAGATAGCCGCGAACTGTTACCAAAAACACAAGACTCTGCTAAGGCATTCGTAGAAAGCCGAGGTATAGAGTCTGACGCCTGTCCAATGGCAAAGCAAACGACAGCAGTAACTCTAACTGTTCTAAGGTAGCGAAATTCCTTGGCGTATAATTGACGTCGCGCATGAGTGGCGTAACGATGGCTGTACTGTCCCAGGAGTGGACTCTGTGAATTTGAATTGTTCGTGCAGATAGCGCAACCGTTGGTTGGTAAGGGACGATGTATCAGACCCTATAGACCTTAACAAGTTGATGGAGAATTATGAGTCGACATGCATAGCATAGGTGGTGCGCAAACTCTCAACTTTAATATTTACTAAGTATAGCCCGGTACCTGTTTCAAGTACCTTGTGTTCGTCTCTTATCAAGTAGTTGTTCGCCTGTTGTTTCAAGTACCTTTGTTTTCAAGTACCTTTGTTTCAAGTACCTTTGTTTCAAAGTACCTTTGTTTCAAGTACCGTTTGTTTTTCAAGTACCTTTGTTTCAAGTACCTTTGTTTCAAGGTTACCTTCTTTAGGGCCCCTGTATCTGTATCTTTAATGGGCATTAATTAAGGTACTCGCAAGTGGGCCCCTCCCCGCAGGGTCCCACTTGATGGCCCCCTGTATCTGTATCTGGGCATAAAATAAAGGTACTCGCCAAGTGGGCCCCTCCCCTCTCCCCTTTACCGTAGGGGTCCCACTTGATGGCCCCTGTATCTTTTTCATGGGCATTAAAGTACCTTGCATGGCCTATGCCTCTGGGCATTAAAGTACCTTGATGGCCTATGCCTCTGGGCATTAAAGTACCTTGATGGCCTATGCCTCTGGGCATTAAAGTACCTTGATGGCCTATGCCTCTGGGCATTAAAGTACCTTGATGGCCTATGCCTCTGGCATTAAAGTACCTTGATGGCCTATGCCTCTGGGCATTAAAGTACCTTGATGGCCTATGCCTCTGGGTTACCATTAAGTACCTTGATGGCCTATGCCCCCCCCCTCTGGGCATTAAAGTGGGACCCCTCCCTACCCTAGGGTCCAGGAGGGGCCCACTTGCCAAGTATTACCATACCATAGGCAGCTAAAAGAAGAGCTGCCTAATACTTGCGGGTACCGCCCAGAGGCATAGGCCATAAAGAAAGGTACCTGGCAGTACCTTCAAGTACCGGCCCTATGGGCATTAAATCAAGGTACTTGCGAGCCTTCAAGTACCTTCATGCCCTCTTTTATGGGCATGAAATTAAGGTACTCGCAAGTGGGCCCCTTCCCTTTATGTAATGCCCCTTATCCTGGGAGGGGAGGGGTCCCACTTGATATTAGGCAGCTTTTCTTTATTGTAGCTGCCTAATATAAGGCTTGATTTAATGCCCAGGTACAGATACAGATACAGGAGGCCATAAGAAAGGTACTTGAAGGTACTCGCAAGTCTTGTCTTGGGCAGCCTTATTGTAGCTGCCTATGGTATGGTATGGTAAGACTTTAAGTGGGGACCCCTACCTACCCTACCTAGGATAGGCATAAGGGGGCATTAGGATAAAGGGGAGGAGCCCACTTGCCAAGTATTAGAAGCAGCTGAAAGTAGAAGCTGCCTAAATACTTGCGGGTACCTTCAAGTACCTTTCAAGTACCCTTGCAAATGGCCCCTGTATCTGGGTAGCTAAGACCTTAATTAATGCCCCTAGGCCGTACTAGCTAGTGGGCCCCCCCCCAAAGCCAAAGGGGTAATAAGGGGCATTAAAGGTACTCGCAAGTGCGGCCCCTCTGTATCTGGACCCCTAGGGGTAGGGGAGGGTGGTCCCCACTTGATGGCCTATTACTCTTTTATGGCATTAAATAAAGTACTTGACTTGCGAGCCTATATTATATTACTCCTAGGCAGCTTTTTACTATTAGCTGCCTAAGGCTTGAAGGCCCCAGAGGAATAGGCCATCAAGTGGGACCCTCCCTCCTAGGGTAAGGGGAGGGCCCACTTGCGAGTACCTTAATTAAAATGCCCAGATACAGGGGAATAGGCCATTAAGGTAGCTTGAAAGGTACCTGGAGTACCTTAATGCCCAGTTGGTACATTGGCCATTCAAGTACCTTTCAAGTACCTTAATGCCCTCTTTTATGGGCAAGGGTACTCGCAAGTGGGCCCCTTCCAAGTACCATTTTGGGCCCCTGTATCTGGGCATTCAAGCCTTGGCAGCTAAAGTAAAAGAAGGGCTGCCTAATATCAAGTGGGACCCCTCCCTACCCTAGGATAGGATAAGGGGCATTAGATTAAGGGGGCCCACTTGCGAGTACCTTGATGCCCATAAAAGAGGGCATTAAGGTACTTGAAGGCTCGCAAGTACCTTTATTTAATGCCCAGAGGTATAAGCCGGGTACTTGAAGGTACTAGCAAGTATTAGGCAGCTTTTATTTTAGCTGCCTATGGTAATACTTGGGTAGGGGGTCCCACTTGAATGCCCCCTTTTGGTTTGTGGGGGGCCCACTAGCTAGTCCGCCTATTTCTATGTCTATGGGTAAGCTATTCCGCCCCCTTATACCCCTTTTAAAGTACCTTTATTTTATGGCCCCTGTATCTGTACCTTTATGGGCATTTAATTAAGGTACTCCAGGTACCTTCCAAGTACACCTTTATTTTTATGGCCCCTGATATCTGTATCTTTAATGGGCATTATAGAAAAGGTACTCCAGCTACCTTTATGGCCTATTACTGCTGGGAAGCTAGTACGCCCCTAGGAATAGGCGTACTAGCTAGTGGGCCCCCCTTATACCCAAAGCCAAGGGGTATAAAGGGGCGGTACCCGCGAGTATTACCATAGGCAGCTAAAAGAAAAGCTGCCTAATACTTGCAGGTACCTTTTGGGCCTATGACTCTTTTATGGGCATTCAATTAAGGTACCCGCGAGTATCGAGTATTACCATAGGCAGCTTTTCTTTCTTCTTTTCTTTCTTGTAGCTGCCTCATTATTCATTCATACTTGGCAAGGTGGGCCCTTACCTTAGTGTAGGGAGGGGTCCCACTTAAAAGTCTTACCCATACCATACCATTACCATACCATACCATACCATACCATTACCATACCATACCATACCATAGGCAGCTACCAAGTGGGAACCCCTACCGAAGGGTAAGGGAAGGGAAGGGAAGGGGCCCACTTGCGAGTACCTTCAAGTCTTACCATCCATAGGCAGCTAAAGGAAAGTAAAGTAAAAGCTGCCCAAGAACAAGACTTGCCAAGTATTACCATACCATAGGCAGCTAATAGAAAAGCTGCCTATGGTAATACTCGCGGGTACCTTTATTAAATGCCCATATACAGAGGGCCCAAAAGGTACCCGGAGTACCTTAATTCAAGTACCTTTAATGGCCTATTACTCTGGGCATTAAATTAAGGTACCGCCGAGTATTACCATAGGCAGCTTTTATTTCTTTTATTTTAGCTGCCTAATACTTGGCAAGTGGGCCCCTTCCCTTACCCTTCGGTAGGGGTCCCACTTGGTAGCTGCCTATGGTATGGTATGGTATGGTGATGGTATGGTATGGTATGGTATGGTATGGTATGGTATGGTATGGTATGGTATGGTATGGTATGGCGTATGGTAAGACTTTAAGTGGGACCCCTACCGACCCGACCCTACCCTAGGGTAAGGGCATTAAATTAAGGGGAAGGGGCCCACTTACTTGCCAAGTATTACATACCATAGGCAGCTACCAAGTGGGACCCCTACCGAAGGGTAGGGAAGGGAAGGGGCCCACTTGCGAGTACCGCACAGGTACAGGGGCCGCTAAAGGTACTTGAATAAAAGAAAGAAAAGCTGCCCTCTATGGTAATACTCGATACTCGCGAGTACCTTAATTGAATGCCCATAAAAGAGTCATGGGCCCTCAAGGTACCTGGAGTACCTTAATTAAATGCCCAGGGTAATTGGCCATAAAATAAAGTACTTGAATGGCCCTCTGTATCTGTATCTGTATCTGTCTCTGTCTCTGTCCTCTGTCTCTGTCTCTGTCTCCTGTCTCTGTCTCGTGTCTCTGTCTCTGTCTCTGTCCCTCTGTCTCTGTCTCTGTCTCTGTCTCTGTCTCTGTCTCTGTCTCTGTCTCTGTCTCTGGGTAAGCTAGTACCGCCTATGTATATGTCTATGGGTAAGCTAGTACCCTTAATGGCCTATTACTCTGGGTAAAGCTAGTACCTCCCATAGGTGTACTAGCTCCAAGTACCTTGACTTGATGGCCTATGACTCTGGGTAAGCTAGTACCGCCATACATAGGCGGACTAGCTAGTGGCCCCTACCCCCCAAGTATTACCATAGGCAGCTAAAATCAAGGGGACCCCTTTGGCCTTTGGGGGGGGGTTAGCTAGTACGCCTAGGGGCATTCAAGTGGGGCCCCTCCCCCTCCCTAGGGGGAGGGGGCCCACTTGCCAAGTATTACCATAGGCAGCTAAAAGAAAAGCTGCCTAATACTTGCGGGCACCTTTATGCCAGAGTCAGAGTAATAGGCCATTCAAGTACCTTTCTTAGGGCCCCTGTATCTGTATCTGGGCGGTACTCCAAGTGGCCCCCTCCTGGGCCCCTAGGGTAGGGTAGGTAGGGTCCCACTTGAAGGTACTGGAGTAACCGCCCAGATACCTTCTCAGATATACAGATACCTTTCAATACAGATACAGATCAGATACCTTTACCTTTACAATACAGATACAGATACAGATCCTTTAATACAGATACCTAACAGATACCAGATACTTTAGACTTACAGATACAGATACAGATACCTTTACGTTACAGATACAGATACAGATACAGATAGTTAACAATACAACAGATACAGATACAGACAGAATACTTTAGATACCAGATACAGATACAGATACCTTTTAAATACAGATACATGATAAGATAAGATACAATACCTACGGATATCTTTGTTTAAAATACAGATACGATAAATACAGATACAGATAAAGGATACAGATACAGATACAGATACAGATATACAGATACAGATACCATTACAGATACATGAATACAGTACCTTTTTTCAGATACAGATACAGATACAGATACAGATACAGATACAGATACAGATACCTTACAAAGATAAATACAGATACAGATACAGATACAGATACAGATCCAGATACAGATACAGATACAGACACACAGATAACAGAATAACAGATACAATACAGATACAGATACAGATACAGATACAGCCTTTATAATACAGATACAATACAGATACAGATAACAGATACACGATACCTTAAAATACAAGATACAGTACAGAATACAGATAAGTATACAATACAGATACAGATACAGATAACAGATACAGATACAGCATACAGAACAGGTATACAGATACAGATACAGATACAGATACAGATACACAGACAGATACTACGGAATACTCGCGGGATACTTCAAGTACCCTTCAGTACATCTAATAGGAGGATACAGATGCCCCACTTATACAGATACTTGCATTAAGGTACTTTGCGAGCCCCAGGGCAGCCCTGTATCTTTTAATTCAAGCCATACAGCTAAAGTAAAAGAAAAAGCTGCTAATTATAAGGAGTACCCTTTTATGCCCAGAGTAAGGCCATTTAAGGTACGTTGAAAGGTTACTCGCAAGTGGGCCCTTGAATGTAATCGCCCCTGTATTGAAAGCTGTAGCTGGCTAAGGTACTTGAAATGCCCCATTCAAAGTACCTTAGGGCCCCGTATCTTTATGGGCAGGTACTCGCAAGTGGCCCTTACCCTTATTATGGAGGCTAAAATGTCTATGGGCGTACTAGCTTAAGAAAACGGGTACCTAGGCCAGGTACAGATAAGGCCTCAAGGTCAAGTACTTTCAAGTACCTTAATGGCCTAACCTAGTACCTTAATGCCTAGGCGTAGAATAGGCCAAGAACCGTTAGGGGTCCCACTTGATGGCGCGAAAGTATAGCTGCCTATGGATGGTAGACTTAAGGTACTTGGAGAAGGGCACTAAGGTAGGGGGCCCACTTACTTGCCAGTATTAGGCAGGCTAGGCAATACCGCGGGCCTTTATAGCCCTTCAAGTACCTTCAAGTTAATGCTAGTCAAGAAAAGGCTGCCCCTTACGCTTTATTTATGCCCAGATACCCCAAGCACCCCTACGGTAAGGGAGGGGTACTGTATCTATACGCCAGGGGCATTAAGGTACTAGCTTATCCCAGAGGTAATAGGCCATTAAGGTCTAGGTGAATGGCCCCTGTAATCTGTACCTGGGCTATGTATCTGTGGACTCTGGGATAAGCTTAGTATAGACATCTGTATGCCCCTGCCTAGGGTAAGGGTCCAAGTACCGTACAGGGGCCCTAAAGGTGCATTCAAAGTCTAGGCAAGCTACAAGAAAAAGCTGCTAATATAAGTGGGACGCCCCTATTAACTGGCCCACTTGCGAGTACTTCAAGTACCTTCATGCCTATTAGCATAAGTACTTGCGAAGCCTTATATTAGGCACTTTTCTTTACTTTAGCTGCCTAATATAAGGCTTGAATGCCAGTAAGATACAGGGGCCCTTAAGTACTTGAAGGCTTCGCAAGTATTATGCCCAGGTGTACAGATACAGGGGCCATTCAAGTTACCTTTAGTACCTTAATGGCCTATTACTCTGGGCATAAAGGTACTCGCAAGTGGGCCCCTCCCTTACCGTAGGGGGTCCACTTGATGCCTATTCCGCCTGGGCATCAAGGTACTCCGCAAGTGGCCCCTCCTGGCCCTAGGTAGGGAGGGCCCACTTGAAAGAATTTACCCGCGATATTAATAGGCAGCTTTCAAGTACCTTTAGGGGCCAAATTACCCTCCCTATCTGTATCACTGTATTATCTGTATCTTATCTGTATGCGTATCTGTATACTTGTGACTGTATCTTATCTGTATCTGTAGTCTGTATGCTGTAAATCTGTAATCTTTGTTATCTGTATCTGTAATCTTTTGTATTGTATTGTATCTGTATCTGTATCTGTATCTGTATCTGTATCTGTATCTGTATTCTCTGTATTGTATCTGTATCTGTATTTGTATCTGTATCTGTATTGTATGTATCTTGTATTATCTTGTATCTGTTCTGTATCTGAAATTCTGTAGTATCTGTATCTGTATTATCTGTATCTGAATTCTGTATCTGTATCTCGTAAATCTGTATCTGTATCTGTATCTGTATCATGTATCTGTAGTATTGTATCTGTATCTGTATTGTATCTGATATCTGTATCTGTATCTGTATTCTGTATCTGTATATCTGTATCTGTATTAAAGGGTATCTGGTAAATTCTGTTTATCTGTAATCTGTATCTGTATCTGTATCTTGGTATTTTATTAAAAAGTATCTGTACTGTTATCTGTATTTTAAGGTATCTGTATTTCTGTTATCTGTATCTGTATGATGTAATCTGTATCTTGTATCTGTATCGTGTAATCTAAAAGGTTAATCTGTATCTGTATCTGTATCTGTATCTGTTTAAAGGTATCCTGTATCTGTATTGTATCTGTATCTGTAATAAGGTATCTGTATCTGTATTGAAGATGGAAAGGTTAAATCTGTATCTGTATCTGGCGGTACTCCAGGTTACCTTTCAGTGGGACCCCTACCTACCTACCTAGGGCCCAGGAGGGGGCCACTTGCGAGTAGCCCAGATACAGATACAGGGGCCCTAAAGAAAGGTACTTGAATGGCTATTACTCTGACTCTGGGCATAAAGGTGCCCGCAAGTATTAGGCAGCTTTTTCTTTTAGCTGCCTATGGTAATACTTGGCAAGTGCGGGCCCCTCCCCCTAGGGAGGGGAGGGGCCCACTTGAATGCCCCTAGGCGTACTAGCTAACCCCCCCAAACCAAAGGGGGTCCCCCTTGATTTTAGCTGCCTATGGGTAATACTGGGGGGGTAGGGGGCCCACTAGCTAGTCCGCCTATGTTATGGCGGTACTAGCTTACCCAGAGTCATAGGCCATCAAGTCAACCCGGTACTTGGAGCTAGTACACCTATGGGAGGTACTAGCTTACCCAGAGTAATACGGCCATTAAGGTACTAGCTTACCCATAGACATATACATAGGCGTACTAGCTTACCCAGAGACAGAGACAGAGACACGAGACAGAGACAGGACAGAGACCAGAGACAGAGACAGAGACAGAGACAGAGACAGAGACAGAGACAGAGACAGAGACAGAGACCAGAGACAGAGACAGAGACAGAGACAGATACAGATACAGATACAGAGGGCATTCAAGTACCTTTATTTTATGCCATTACCTGGGCATTTAAAATTAAGGTACTACCAGGTACCTTTGAGGGGCCCATGACTCTTTATGGCATTCAATTAAGGTACTGCGAGTATCGAGTATTACCATAGGCAGTTTTTCTTTCTTTTATTCAAGTACCTTTACGGCTCCCTGTACCTGTGCGGTACTCGCAAGTGGGCCCCTTCCCTTCCTTACCCTTCGGTAGGGGTCCCACTTGGTAGCTGCCTATGGTATGGTAATACTTGGCAAGTAAGTGTGGGCCCCTTCCCTTAATTTAATGCCCCTTACCCTAGGGTAGGGTCGGGTCGGTAGGGGTCACTTAAAGTCTTATCCATACCATACCATACAAAGAAACCATACCATACTACCATCCATACGATAAGATAGCCATACCATACATACCATACCATACCATACCATACCAATACCATACCATACCATAGGCAGCTACCAAGTGGGACCCTACCGAAGGTAAGGGAAGGGGCCCACTTGCCAAGTATTAGGCAGCTAAAATAAAAGAAATAAAAGCTGCTATGGTAATACTCGCGGTACTTAATTTAATGCCCAGAGTAATAGGCCATTAAGGTACTTGAAATTAAGGTACTACCGGGTACCTTTTGGGCCCTCTGTATATGGGCATTTAATAAAGGTACCCGCGAGTATTACCATAGGCAGCTTTTCTATTAGCTGCCTATGTATGGTAATACTTGGCAAGTCTTGTCTTGGGCAGCTTTTACTTTACTTTCCTTTAGCTGCCTATGGATGGTAAGACTTGAAGGTACTCGCAAGTGGGCCCCTTCCCTTCCCTTCCCATTACCCTTCGGTAGGGGTCCCACTTGGTAGCTGCCTATGGTATGGTATGGTATGGTATGGTATGGTATGGTATGGTATGGTATGGTATGGTATGGTAAGACTTTAAGTGGACGCCTCCCTAACTAAGGTAAGGGCCCACTTGCAAGTATAATGAATGATAATGAGGCAGCTACAAGAAAGAAGAAGAAAAGAAAAGCTGCCTATGGTAATATCGATACTCGCGGGTACCTTAATTGAATGCCCATAAAAGAGTCATAGGCCAAAAGGTACCTGCAAGTATTAGGCAGCTTTTCTTTTAGCTGCCTATGGTAATACTCGCGGTACCGCCCCTTATACCCCTTGGCTTTGGGGTATAAGGGGCCCACTAGCTAGTACGCCTATTACTAGGGCGTACTAGCTTACCCAGAGTAATAGGCCATAAAGGTAGCTGGAGTACTTTCTATAATGCCCATTAAAGATACAGATAGCAGGGCCATTAAAATAAAGGTACTTGGAGGTACCTGAGAGTACTTAATTAAATGCCCATAAAGGTACAGATACAGGGGCCATAAAATAAAGGTACTTAAAAGGGGTATAAGGGGCGGAATAGCTTACCCATAGACATAGAAATAGGCGGACTAGCTAGTGGGCCCCCACAAACAAAAGGGGGCATTCAAGTGGGACCTACCCAATGTATTACCATAGGGCAGCTAAAATAAAAGCTGCTAATACTTGCTAGTACCTTCAAGTACCGGCTTATACCTCTGGGCATTGAAATAAAGGTACTTGCGGAGCCTTCAAGTACCTTAATGCCCTCTTTTATGGGCATCAAGGTACTCAGCAAGTGGGCCCCCTTAATCTAAATGCCCTTAGTCCTATCCTAGGGTAGGGAGGGGTCCCACTTGATATTAGGCAGCCCCTTTTTTAACTTTAGCTGCCTAAGGCTTGAATCCCAGATACAGAGGGCCCAAAAGGTACTTGGAAGGGGCCCACTTGCGAGTTACCGCCCATAAAAGAGGGCATTAAGGTACTTGAAAGGTACTTGGAATGGCCAATTACCTGGGCATTAAAGGTACTGCCAGGTACCTTTCAAGGTACCTTAATGGCTATTCCCCTGTATCTGGGCATTTAATTAAGGTACTCGCAAGTTGTGGCCCCTCCCCTTACCCTAGGGTAGGGAGGGGTCCCACTTGATGGCCTATTTCCTCTGGGCCTTCAAGCCTTAGGCAGCTAAAGGTAAAAGCTGCCTAATATAATATTAAGGCTCGCAAGTCAAGTACCTTTATTTAATGCCCATAAAGAGTAATAGGCCATCAAGTCGGGGAGCCCTCCCTACCCTATGGGGTCCAGATACAGAGGGGCCCACTTGCGAGTACAGTTAATGCCCCCTTATACCGGGTGCCTTTGGCTTTGGGGGGGGGGCCCACTAGCTAGTACGCCTAGGGGCATTTCAAATTAAGGTACTAGCTTACCCAGATACAGGGGCCATTTAAGGTACTTGAAAGGTACTTGAAGGTACCCGCAAGTATTAGGCAGCTTCTACTTTAGCTGCCTAATACTTGGCAAGTGGCTCCTCCCCTTTATCTAATGCCCCTTATCCTATCCTAGGGTAGGGTAGGTAGGGGGTCCCACTTAAAGTCTTACATACATAACCATAGGCAGCTACAATAAGGCTGCCCAAGAAAGACTTGCGAGTACCTTCAGTACCTTTCTTTATGGCCCCTGTATCTGTATCTGTACCTGGGCATTAAATCAAGCCTTATATTAGGCAGCTACAATAAAGAAAAGCTGCCTAATATCAAGTGGGACCCCTCCCCTCCTAGGATAAGGGCATTACATAAAGGGAGAGGGGCCCACTTGCGAGTACCTTAATTTCACTGCCCATAAAAAGAGGGCATGAAGGTACTTGGAAGGCTCGCAAGTACCTTGATTTAGATGCCCATAGGCCGGTACTTGAAGGTAGCTCCAGGTACCTTTCTTTATGCCTATGCCTCTGGCGGTACCCGCAAGTATTAGGCAAGCTCTTCTTTTAGCTGCCTATGGTATGGTAATACTATGGCAAGTGGGCCCCTCCTGGACCCCTAGGGTAGGGAGGGGTCCCCACTTTAATGCCCAAGAGGCATAGGCCATCAAGGTACTTTTAATGCCCAGAGGCATAGGCCATCAAGGTACTTTTAATGCACCAGAGGCATAGGCCATCAAGGTACTTTAATGCCCAGAGGCATAGGCCATCAAGGTACTTTAATGCCCAGGAGCAATAGGCCATCATCAAAGGTACTTCTTAATGCCAGAGGCATTTAGGCCATCAAGGTACTTTTAATCCCAGAGGGCATAGGGCC
The DNA here is from genome assembly GCA_022414725.1 of Microglena sp. YARC. Lineage (NCBI taxonomy): Eukaryota > Viridiplantae > Chlorophyta > Chlorophyceae > Chlamydomonadales > Chlamydomonadaceae > Microglena > Microglena sp. YARC. The sequence goes on along the minus strand of JAJSRW010001105.1, from coordinate 13,354 downwards.
ATCAAAGGTTACTTTAAATTCGCCCAGAGGCATAGGCATCAAAGGAAAAAAAAAAAAAAAAAAAAAAAAATACTTTAATGCCATAAAAGATACAGGGGCCATCAAGTGGGACCCCTACGTAAAAGGGAGGGGAGGGGCCACTTGCGAGTACCTTTATTTTATGCCCAGATACAGATACAGGGGCCATCAAGTGGGACCCCCTGCGGGGAGGGGCCCACTTGCGAGTCCTTAATTAAATGCCCATTAAAGATACAGATACAGGGGCCCTGAAAGAAAAGGTACTTGAACCAAATGGGTACTTGAAACAAAGGTACTTGAAACAAAGGTACTTGTAACAAAGTACTTGAAAACAAAGGTACTTGAAACAAAGGTACTTGAAACACAAGGTACTTGAAACAAAGGTACTTGAAACAAAGTACTTGAAACAAAGGTACTTGAAACAAAGGTACTTGAAAAGGTAGCCGGGCTATAGTAAATATTAAAAGTTTTATTTGAGTTTGCGCACCACCTATGCATATGCAGTCGTCATAATCTCCATCAACTTGTTAAGGTCTATAGGGTCTCATCGTCCCTTACCAATAACCACGGTTCGCATCTGCACGAACAATTCAAATTCACAGAGTCCACTCCTGGGACAGTAACAGCCATCGTTACGCCACTCATTTGCGCGACGTCAATTATACGCAAGGAATTTTCGCTACCGCTTAGAAACAGTTAGAGTTACTGCTGTCGTTTTGCTTTTGCATTGACAGGCGTCAGACTCTATACCTCGGCTTTCTACGAATGCCTTAGCAGAGTCCTGTGTTTTTGGTAAACAGTCGCGGCTATCTATTCTGTGTCGCTATATAAGCCCCTCTTCCTCCGAAGTCACAGGGTAATTTTGCCGAGTTTCCTAGGAGTGGTTATTTCTAAGCCTTGGGTCAAGCGAGACCAGTTCACCTGCGTCGGTTTTAAGGTACGGTTACAATCCAAATTGGAATTGTTTGGTCCCAAATTGAATTGTTGGTCTAGACCCCTTTAAAAGGGGGTCTAGTTTACAGTTAAGTAAGTTTAATTATACTCTTTCTTTTCTTTTCTTTTCTTTTCTTTCTTTTCTTTTCTTTCTTTTCTTTTCTTTCTTTTCTTTCTTTTCTAAAACAGTCAGACCAAAGTGGGCCCTTCCCTTCCTTCGGGGGCCACTTGGGGCCCTCCAAGATACCGGCCTATTCCTCTGGCATGAAGGTACTCAGGTACCTTCAAGTGGACCCCCCTACGACTACCCTAACTACCCTACCCTACCCTAACCCTACCCTACCCTAAGCCCTACCCTACCTACCCTACCCTACCTACGCCTACCTACCCTAGGATAAAGGGCAATTAAAATTAAGGGGCCCACTTGCGAGTACCTTAATTTAATGCCCCTAAAGGGAATTGGCCATAAAGGGTACTTGAATGGCCTATTACTCTGGGCCTTAAAAGCTTAGGCAGCTAAAAGCTGCCTTAGGCAGCTAAAGTAAAAGCTGCCTAATATAAGGCTCGCAAGTACCTAATTAATGCCCAGAGGGCCGGTACTTGAAGGTATCGCGAGTATTGGGCAGCTTTTACTTTAGCTGCCAAATCTTTGGCAAGTCTTGGGCAGCCTTTACTTTAGCTGCCTAAAGACTTGGTAACCCAAATTTGTATAGCTGCTTCAAGTGGCCCCTTCCAAGCATCCCCAAAAGGCCCAAGTGGCCCCAAGGGGCCACTCGCAAGTACCGCCCAGATACAGGGGCCATTCAAGTGGGACCCCTACGGTAAGGGGCCCACTTGCAAGTATGAATGAGGCAGCTAAAATAAAGCTACCTATGGTAATACTCGCGGGTACCTTTAGTACCTTAATGGGCCTATTCCCCTGGGCGGTACTCCAAGTACTTTAGGGCCCTCTGTATCTTTTATGGGCATTAAATCAAGCCTTAGGCAGCTACAAGAAAAGAAAAGCTGCTAATATCCAAGTGGGAAAACCTCCTACCTACCTACCTAGGGGTCCAGATACAAGAGGGGCCCACTTGCGAGTAACCTAATTTAATGCCCATAAAAGATACAGGGGCCATTCATTAAGGTACTTGAAAAGGCTCGCAAGTACCTGATTAATGCCCAGTACAGGGCCATCAAGTGGACCCTCCCTAGGGTAAGGGTCCAGGAGGTAAGGGCCCACTTGCGAGTACCTTTGATGCCCAGAGGAAATAGGCCATTAAGGGTACTTGAAAGGTACTTGAAGGTACGTTGCGAGTATTACTATAGGCAGCTCTTTCTTTATCTTCTTTAGCTGATCCTATGGGTATGGTAATACTTGGCAAGTAAGTGGGCCCCTTAATTAAATGCCCCTCCTGGGCCCCTAGGGAGGGGTCCCACTTTGAATGCCCAGTGAGTAATAGGTCCATCAAGTGGACCCCTACGGTGGGGCCACTTGCGAGTACCTTTATGCCCAGGTACAGGGCCCTAAAGGTACTTTGAAAGGTAACCTGGAGTACCTTTATGCCCAGGTACAGATACAGGGCCATAAAGGTACTTGAAAAGGTACTTGGTCTATTATTATAAAAAATCTGGCATAAAAATTAATATATTTTTAGAGGATTTTTCTATTTATCAACGTTCTTACCATAGGCAGCTAAGGCTGCCAGACTTTGCGGAGTACCGCCCAGTACAGAGGGCCCTAAAGGTACTTGAATGTAAAACCCCTTTTAAATAAAGTGGGCCCCTTAGATCTTAGGGGCCGACTTGCCAAGTCTTAGGCAGCTTGTCAAGTACCTTTTAAAGTACCTTTACGGCCTGTATCTGTATCTGTATCTGGGTAAGCTAGTACCCTTCAAAGTACCCTTAATGCCCCTGTACCCTGGGCATTAAATCAAGCCTTAGGCAGCTAAAGTAAAAGAAAAGCTGCCTAATATAAGGCTCGCAAGTACCTTTATTTAATGCCCAGATACAGAGGGGCCATTACAGGTACTTGAAGGTAACTTCGCAAGTGGGCCCCCTTAATCTAATGCCCCCTAGGGTAGGAGGGAGGGGTCCCACGTATTGAATGCCCCTATACATGGCGTACTAGCTAACCCCCCAAAGGGGGGGGTCGGTACTCCAGGTACCGGCCAATTCCTCTGGTAAGCTAGTACGCCCATATAAATAGGATGTACTAGCGAACCCAACCCCCAAGTATTAGGGCAGCCCTCTTTACTTTAGCTGCCTATAGTAAATTTGGGGGGTAGAGGGGAGCCCACTAGCTAGTCCGCCTATTATATGGGGCGTACTAAGCCTACGCCAGAGTCATAGGCCCTAAAGGTACCTTGTGTAGTACCTTCAAAGTCTTAGGCAGCTAAAGTAAAGGCTGCCCAAGACTTGCGAGTAACGTTATGCCCAGAGTCATAGGCCATTAAGGTACTTGAATGCCCATAAAAGGTACAGATACAGGGGGCCATTACAGGTACTTGGTAGGGGTAGGGTAGGGGTAGGGGCCCCTTGGGGTTAGCTAGTACCGCTATGACTATGTCTACGGCGGCACTAGCTTAGGGGATTAAATAAGCCTTATATTAGGCAGCTAAAAGGAAAATAAAAGAAGGGCTGCCTAATATCAAGTGGGAACCCCCCTCCTAAACCCTCCCTACCCTACCCTACCCTACCCTACACCCCTAGGATAGGATAAGGGGCATTACAAAAGGGAAGGGAGGGCCACTTACTTGCGAGTACCTTTGATGCCCAGAGGGCATTCAAGTGGGACCCTCCCTACCCTAGGGGTCCAGGAGGGGCCCCACTTGCGAGTACCGCCCATTTAAGATACAGGGGCATTAAGGGTACTAGAAGGTCACTTGAAGGCTCGCAAGTACCTTTATTTAATGCCCATAAAAGAGTAATAGGCCCATTCAAGTACCTTTCTTTATGGCCCCTGTATCTGTATCTGTATCTGGGCATTTAGTACTCGCAAGTGGCCCCTCCCCCTAGGGTAGGGGAGGGGTCCCACTTGAAAGGTACTTGAAGGTACTTGCGAGTATTACCATACCATAGGCAGCTTTTTATAGTAGCTGCCTATGGTATGGTAATACTTGGCAAGTGGGGCCCCCTTCCAACCATAAAATGCCCCTTATCCTAGGGTAGGGAGGGGTCCCACTTGAAGGGGCCCACTTGCGAGTACCTTAATGCCCAGATACAGATACAGGGGCCCTAAAGAAAGGTACTTGAATGGCCTATTCCTCTGGGCGGTACCAGCGAGTATTAGGCAGCTAAAATAAAAGCTGCCTATGATCAATACTTGGCAAGTATGAATGAGGCAGCCCTCTTTTCTTTTAGCTGCCTAATACTTGATCGTAGTTCCACGGTTATTATTTATTATTACAGGGCATGGTCTACAGATTAGATATCTCGTTTTATATAAGAGAGAAGATCTCCGAAGGAATGATCAATGATCAATGAGCCATCAATGATCAATGAGCCATCAATGATCAATGAGCCATCAATGATCAATGAGCCATCAATGAGCAGCAGTAATAAGCAACATAAATCAGCAGCAGTATTTGAAACTTGTCTCTAGCTGATGCCGATACCGGTTCGTCATGTGTAGTAAATAGGCATTTCACATTTCTCCGAGATAAAATAAGATTCAATTAAATTCAAACCAAATCAAACGACTCTTTTAGGTTTGGTACTTCATTGATATAATTTTGGTACTGAGAAGACTTTGAAACCGTCTTTAACTTTGAACCGTCTTTAACTTTGAAGCGTCTTTGAACTTTGAATTTACCGTCTTTACTTTGAACCGTCATTAACTTTGAGACCGTCTTTAACTTTTACCGTCTTTAAACTTTGAACCGTCTTTAACTTTGAACCTCTTTGGCACATCTTGTACTATCTCATGAAGCAGTAATAACTAATTCAAGATTCAAAAGGATTTTAGGGCAAGGGCAGGTTCTCTATATACATCCCAGATAAACCACTCGGGCATTTTCATAGGCCCAAATATAAGATAAGCATGTGACCCCCTGATAAACTAGTACCGGCCAGGGGCAGATGTTGAGGGCCGGTACTTTAAGTATTAGGCAGATAAAAGAAAATATGCTTTTGGTGATGCTTCGAAAAGCCTTTGTGATGCTTTTCAACCTTTGGGTGATGCTGACCGTTTGGTGATGCTTCAGAACCTTTGGTGATGCTTCAACCTGGGTTTAAGATATAAAAAAATACATTAGTTTTGCTGGCCAGATTTTTTTATAATAATAGAAAGATCTCAAGTACCTTCATGGCCCCTGTACCTGGGGGCGGTACTCGCAAGTGGCCCCCTTCGGTAGGGTCCCACTTGAAGGCAAAGAAATATACAAGCCAACCAAGGGCCCTTAGCCTTTCAAAGCTGCCTAATATTTAGAGTTGGCAAGTGGCCGGCTGGTACTTAGAGTGCCGCCCCCTTGGGGGTCAAGTATTAGGCCGCTTCAAGAGGGCCCTTTGGGGCCCCCTGCGCCAAGCAAGTAATTAGGCGGCTAAAATCAAGTGGGACCCCCGGGGGTCCCACTTGCGAGTACCGGCCCAGGTTACGAGGGGCCATCCAAGTACTTGAGGGCCTGGATGACTCTGGGCATTAAGAGTACTTCCGGTACCTTTTTGGGCCTATGACTCTTTTATGGGGCATTAAGGTACCGCGAGTAATTACCATCCATAGGCAGCTAAAGTAAAAGAGGGCTGGCCTTAATATTTGGCGAGTCTTACCTACTAGGCAGCTTTTTTATTTGTTGTAGCTGCTAAGACTTGAAGTGGGACCACCTCCTACCCTAAAGGGAAGGGCCCAGTTACTTGCCAAGTATTAGGCAGCTAAAGTCAAAGAAAACCTTCCTAATACTCGCGGGTACCTTAATGCCCCCCTTTAAAGTACCTTAAAGTACCGGCCCCCTGTACCTGGGCGGTACTCCAGGTACTTTAATGCACCTCTGGCCGGTACCCTGTTAGGGGACGCACTTGGGTCATTTGGTCCACTTTAGAGTATAGATAGAATTTTAATTTATATTCGGATCCGCAGAGAAAGTTTACATTCTTTACATATTTACTTATTGACAATTATTGAATTATTGAATTCTGACATCTTGACATTCTTGACATTCTTGACATTTGACATTTTGACATTTTGACATTCTGACATTCTTTGAACATTCTTAACATTATTTCATAAAAAACTAAGGCTTATTGGTAGGTGCTTGCAACTGGTGGGGGAGTTCAAAAGTGTAGATATAGCCAAGCGGCAAGGCGACGGGTTTTGGTCGCGGCAATCACAAGTTCGAATCTTGTATTCTCAGGCAGGGTGGCCCTGCGGATGACTCTCCAATAGGCGTAGAGAGGTTAAGCCCATTTGGCAGGACCAACAAATTCACCTGGCTTTAACGTGGAATTTGACTGGACGCCCCTTGGGGCCTGCTGCGGGTTGATGTAGTGGGCCGCGAAGGGTTAGAGGTGGGGCATAGCAATGAAAACGAAAGTATTAGTTAAATGGGTTGTAACATAATATTGAATATAAAATATAAAATATGCAATATAGAATATAGAATATATAATATATAATATATTAATATAGAAATAGAATGATAGAAATATAGAATATAGAATTATAGAATATAGAATATAGAATATAGGAAAAAGAATTAGAATATGAATAATAGAATATAGAATATAGAATATCAGAATATAGAATATTTAGTCTGTAATACCGCGTGGTAGACGGAAATAACTTAGTGGTAGATAGGGACTTCCTGTAATAAAAACAATCGAAAGACTTGGCAGGATTTGAATAATGTTTGATATAAGTTAACACTCAAATGATTTAAAACATGGCGTAAGTTTCAAAGGTTTGGTAATGGTGAAAGGAGTTTAAAATTAATAAATGGAATTTGAATGTCAGTAAGGCTAATTATCTACCATATTAAGATAATTGGCTAAAGTAGTACAAATAGCCCAGCGTTGTTTACCTAGTCAACAATTTAAGACATACGGCCCCTAAGCAAGTACCGTCCCCCTTTGGCAAGACCTAATATTCAGCCCCAGCTTTGGGAGTAAAGAAGAGCTCCTTTAGACTTGCCAGTATTGGCAGCTAAAGGCTGCTCGAGTGCTCTTCCGTAGGGAAGGGAGGGAAGGGAAGGGAGGGGGGGGGGGGGGGGGGGGGAGGAAGGGAGGGAAGGGAAGGGGAGGGGAGGGGAAGGGAAGGGAAGGGGCATTGGCAAGTAGTTACCATAGGCGCTAAAGTAAGAAGCTGCCTATATAATACTCGGGGTACGCCAGAGGAATAGGCATTAAGGTACTGGAGTAGCGCCAGGGTGAATGGCATAAAGGTAACTTGAAGGTATCCGCAAGTATTAGGCATCTTTTAAAGTAACTTATGGGCCTGTATTGGCGTACTCGCAGTGGGGCCCGGGGGTTCGCACTTGATTGTAGGCTGCTATACTTGGAAGAGGCGGCCTCCTCTCTCCTTCCCTCCTCCCTTCCTTCTTCCTCTTCTTCCTTCCTTCTTCCTAGGGAAAGGGAGGGGTCACTCGGGCTTTAGCTGCCATATTTGGCAAGTCTAAGGAGCCTCTTCTTTTAGCTGCCCAAGGCTTGGGGGTGGAATTATTGGGGGTCTTGCCAAGGGGAGAAGGTACTTGCGCTTAGGGGGTCTTGGTCTAAATTTTGATAGGTAAAGGCAAGCGCTGGGCTATTTTACTACTTTAGCCAATTTATTTTATTTTGTAGACAATTAGCTTACTGGACTTCAATTCATTTTATAATTTTTAATATTACGTTTCACTATTAAACCTTGAATGGTACGGCATGTTTAAATCATGTGAGTGTTACTTATTAGTCAAATTATCAATCCTGCCAGTCCTTTCGATTGTGTTATTACAGAAGTCCTATTTACAGTAGAGGGTTATTCTCTGTCTTATCCACGGGGGTATTGACAGGGGAATAAATATATTCTATATTTGAAATATTCATTTCTGATATTCTTATATTCTATATTCTGATATTTATATTCTATATTCCTATATTCTATTTCTAATATTCTTATCTATATTCTTATTCTATATTCTTATATTATATAGATATATTTATATATTCTATAATTCTATATTTGATATCTTTATATTTATATATTCATATTAATTGTTTAAACCATGTTTACTAATAATTTCGTTCATTGGTAGTGCCAACCGGTCTAACTTAAGGGCCCACTACATCACGCCGCAGCAGGCCAAGGGGGTCAGTCCATATTCACGTAAAGCAGTGGAATTTTGTGGGGTCCTGCTAAAAGGGCTAGACTTTACTGCTATGGAAGAGGTCATGCGCAGGGGGCCACCTGCTGAAGATAACAGATTCGAACTTGTGAATTGCGACAACCGTCGCTTGCGCTTGCTATAATCTCACTTTTGACCTCCCCACCCGTTTGGCAGAAACTACAATAAAGCTTTAGTTTTTATGAACGAATAATGTCAGAATGTAAGAATGTCAAGAATGTCAAGATGTCAGAATGTAGAATGTGCAAGAATGTAAGAATGTCAAGAATGTAAAGAATGCAATAATGTAATAATGTCAATAATGTAATAATGTAAAGATGGTAAACTTTCGTCTAGCGGATGCGATATAAATATAAATTTCTATTATACTGCTAAAGTGGGGGACCAAATGGACAAGTGTCCTCAACAGGTACCGGGCGAGGGCCATTATAGTACCTGAGTAGCCCAGGTACGGGCCGGTACTTTACAAGGTCTTTAAAGGGGGCATTAAGTACCCGCGAGTATTAGGAATGCTTTTTGTGACTTATAGCTGCTAATACTTGCCAAGTAATGGGCCTTCCTTAGGGTAGGGAAGGGGTCCACTTCAAGTCTTAGGCAGCTGACAACAATAAAAAGCTGCCTAAGTAAGACTCGCAAATATTAGGGCAGCCTCTTTTACTTTAGTGCCTGATGGATGGTAATATACTCGCAGGGTACTTAATGCATAAAGAGTATAGGCAAAGGTACATGAGTAGCTTAATGCCCAGAGTCTCATAGGCCTCAAGGTATTGGATGGCCCCTGTACCGGGCGGTATCGCAAGTGGACCCGGGGTCCCGGAGTTGATTTTAGCCGCCTAATACTTGCTTGGCGAGGGGGCCAAAAAGGGCCCTCTTGAAGCGGCCTAATACTTGACCCCAAGGGGGGCGGCATCTAATTTACAGCAGCCGCATTGCAACTTAATATAAAAGGGCCCCAAAAAAAAAGCTTTTTTTTTTTTTTTAAAAAAAGGGGGGTTAAAAAAAGGGCCCCTTGGTCTTTATATTTCTTTTGCTTCTTAGTGGACCTACGAAGGGGGCCACTTGCGAGTAACCGCCAGGTAAGGGCCATGAAGGTTACTTGGATCTTTTCTATTATATAAATCTGGCAGCAATCATGTATTTTTTTTAATATCTTAAACAGGTTGAAGCATCACAAGGTTGAAGCATGACCAAAGGGTTGAAGCATCACAAGGTTGAAAGCATGCAACCTAAAAGGTTGAAAAGATACAAGGCTATTTTTCTTTTATCTGCTAATACTTCTAAAAGTAGCGGCTCAAATCTGCCCCTGGGCGTACTAGTTTATCAGGGGGTCACATGCTTGATCTAGTATTTGGGAGCCTTGAAATGCCGAAGGGTGTTATCTGGGGATTATATAGAGTACCTGCTTTGCTTAAAATGCTCTTTGAATCTTGAATAGTTATTAATGCTCATGAGAATGTACAAGATGTGCCAAAGGAGGTTCAAAGTTAAAGACGGTTCAAGTTTTAAAGGACGGTTAAAAGTTAAAGACGGTTCAAAGTTAAAGACGGTTCAAGTTAAAGACGGTTGCAAAGTTAAAGACGGTTCAAAGTTATAGAGGTTCAAAGTTCTTTCTCAGTAGCAAAATTTATATAATGAGTACCAACTAAAAGAGTCGTTTTGGATTGGTGAATTTAATTGAATCTTATTATTTATCTCGGAGAAATTGTGAAATGCTATTTTACTACAGACGAACCGGGGGTATGGCATCAAGCTAGAGAAAGTTTCAATGATGCTGCTGATTTAATGTTGCTTACATTACTGCTTGCTCATTGATGGCCTCTTGATTATTGATGTCATGATCATGATGGCTGCATTGATCATTGATGGCTCATTGATCATTGATCATTCCTTCGGAGATCTTCTCTTTATAGAAAGAGATATCTAGATCTGTAGACCAATAGCCTTGTAATAAAAAATAATAACTGGAACTACGATCAAGTATTAGGCAGCTAAGAAAAGAGGGTTGCCTCATTCATACTTGCCAAAAAGTATTATCATAGGCAGCTTTATTTTAGCTGCATAATACTCCGCTGGGTACCGCCCAGAGGATAGGCCATTCAGTACCTTCTTTAGGCCCTGTATCTGTATCTGGGCATTAAGGTACTCGCAAGTGGGCCTTCAAGTGGGACCCTCCTACCTAGGATAAGGGGCATTAGACTTAAGGGAGGGGCCACTTGCCAGTATTACATACCATAGGCAGCTACTAATCAAAGAGCTCTATGGCTATGGTAATACTCGCAGTACGTTCAAGTCCGTTTCAAAGTGGGACCCCTCCCTACCCTAGGGGAGGGGGCCATTGCGAGTACTCTTAATGCCCAGATACATGATACAGATACGGGGCCATAAGAAAGGGTAGTTGAATGGCCTATTACTCTTTATGGGCATGTTAAATAAAGGTACTTGCGAGCCTTCAAGTCCTTTCTAAGTACCTTAATATGCCCTGTATCTTAATGGGCGGTATGCATAGTGGGCCCTCCTGGACCTAGGGTAGGGAGGGTCCACTTGAAATGCTCTGCATGAAGGTACTCGAAAGTAAGTGGGCCCCTTCTTCCTTTTTGTAATGCCGCTTATCTGATCCTAAGGGTAGGGTAGGGTAGGGTAGGGTTAGGGTTAGGGTAGGGGGAGGGGTCCCACTTGATATTAAGGGGGGGGGCAGCCTTTCTTTTATTTTCCTTTAGCTGCCTAATATAAAGGCTTTATTTAATGCCTAAGCCTAGTTGCGGTAGGACATAGGCATAGGCGGTCTACTAACCCAAAGGGGGCCCCTACCCTACCTGCTAGCCAGGACTGCCTACAAGGTACCTTATGGCCCTGTAATCTGTACCTTTTATGGGCATTCAAGTAACTTAATGGCTATGACTCGTGGGCCATAAAGGTATCGCAAGTCTTGGGCAGCCTTTATTTAGCTGCTAGACTTGAAGGTACTACAGGGTAACTTTAGGGCCTATGATCCTGGGTAGGCTAGTAGCCATATAATAGGCGGACTAGCTAGTGGGCCCTCTACCCCAAGTAATTACTATAGGCAGCTAAAGTAAAGAGGGCTGCCTATACTTGGGGGGGTCGCTAGTACACCTATTTGTGATATGGGCTTACTTAGCTTACCAGAGTACATTGGGCCGGTACCTGAGTACCGCCCCCCCCTTTGGGGGGTTAGCTAGTATATAGTCCAAGGGGCATTCAAGTGGGACCCCTCCGCCTCCCTACCCTGGGGCATTAGATTAAGGCCACTTGCAGTACCTTCAAGTACTGTATGGCCCCTGTATCTGGGCATGTAAATAAGAAGTACTTGCTGGCCTATATATTAGCAAGCTTTTCTTTACTTTAGCTGCGCTAGAGGCTTGATTAATTGCCAGTACAGGGGCATTTAAGGTACTTGAGTACTAGACTTATCCCAGATACAGATACAGAACAGGGCGTAAATGGTACTTTAAATGTACTACAAGCTGCCCTAAGACTTGGCAAGTCTGCCCCTTTAGACTAAGGGCCCACTTTATTTAAAAGGGTTTACATTCAAGTACCTTTAGGGCCGCCTTCGTATTCGGGGCGTATCGTCAAGTCTTGGGCAGCCTTAGCTGCCATGAAGACTTATAAATAGAAACCTAAAAAATGTATATAATTATTATTGCCAGATTTTTTATATAATAGCCAAGACCTTTCAAGTACCTTTAATGGCCTGTATCTGCTACTTGGCATAAAGTACTCCAGGTACCTTCAAGTAACCTTTAGGCCCCTGGTACCTGGCATAAAGACTTCGCAAGTGGGGCCCCTTACCGTAGGGTCCCACTGATGGCCTACTTATCTGGGCATCAATGGGACCCTCCCTAGGGCCCAGGAGGTGGCATTTAATTAAGGGCCCCTAGCTTACTGCCAGGTATTACATTACCATCAGCACTAAAAGGAAGATAAAGGGAAGAGCATGCCTAATTAGTAATACTCGCAAATTACCTTCAAGTACCTTTTCAAATGAACTCTTACATGCCTTATTCCTCTGCAGTCAGGTTACTCAGAATGCCCATCTTTACCTCCTGCACACCTTACCTAGGAGGTGGTATCCACTGATGCCCGACCTGGCATAAATCAATCTTGCAGCCTCAAACCTTAAGAATGCCCCTGTATCTTTTGATGAAATAAATTAAGGTATCGCAAGTGGGGCCCCTCTGTATGGACCCTGGATATGTAGTAGTGGTCCCACTTGATATTAGGCAGCTTTTCTCTTGAGCTGCTAAGGCTGATTTAATGCCGCATAAAGATACAGAGGTCCCTAACTTATTGATATCCGCCCACGGTAATAGGCATAAGGTACTTAAAGTACGCTGATATTACATAGTACTTTATTTTAGCGCTCTCATACTGGAAGTGCCCTTACCGTGGTCCACTTGTGCCCCTGTATCTGGCGTACTTGCGAGTGGCCCCCTTGGCCACTTTGGCCTTTGGGATGCTTGGAAGGGGCCACTTGAGCAGCCATACAAGATTGGGTTACCAAGTCCTTTAGGCAGCTAATAATAAAGCCTGCCAAGACTTTGCAGTATTGCAGTCGTAAAGAAAGTGCCCAATTACCGCGGTACTCCTTCAAGTACCGGCCCTCTGGCATTTAAGTAGCTGCGGAGGGGGGGCCCTTCGTTTATCATAGCAGCTTTTACCCTTGCTTCCTAAGGCAGCTTTTAGTGCCTAAGCTTAAGCGCCCAGCATAGTAATAGGCCATTCACAACCTTTATGGCCAATTCCCCCTTTAGGCATTAGATTATACTCGCAAGTGGCCCCTAATTTAATGCCCCCTTATCCTAGGATCTAGGTAGGTAGGCGTAGGGTTAGGCGTAGGTAGGTAGGGTAGGCGGCTGTGTAGAAGCGATGAGGTTTTAGGTTAGGGCCCACTTTTGAAGGTGACCCTTGGAGTACCTCAATTGCCCAGAGGAATTTAGGCCGGACCTTTGGAGGCCCCCAAGTGCCCCCAAGGGAGGGAGGGCCACTTTGGTGACGTTTGTGTAGAAAAGAAAGAAAAGAAAAGAAAAAAAAGGAAAGAAAGGAAAAAAGAAAGAATGAAAAAAGGAAAGAAGAGATGACGTATAACTTTA
>JAJSRW010000482.1:0-23222 GCA_022414725.1 Microglena sp. YARC | reverse complement strand
GTTAATAGTGAAATCCCATAATCGTATCGGGGGCGGGCATCTGTGTAGCAGGCCGTCTTAAATGGTGAGTCTCTATCAAGTACCTTAATGCCCTCTGGGCGGTACTTGCGAGCCTTAGGCAGCTTTACCTTTATTTTAGCTGCCTAAGGCTTGATTTAGTTGATGCCTGCGGTATCTTGCCAACACCAACACTTTATAAAACGAATAAGCTGGATCTAGTTTCAAATTCCTTTCCCTTTACAAAAATATATGAGTGGGTGACATATTTGGGGATATTCAGTAAGATAAGTTGGAATATCAGTAAGATAAGTTGGGATATCAGTAAGATAAGTTGAATATCAGTAAGATAAGTTGGGCATATCAGATAAAATAAGTTGGGATATCAGTAAGGGAAGTTTTAAAGAGGAATTTTACTTACCTTTACCTTTGCCTTTGCCTTGACCTTTACCTTTACCTTTACCTTTACCTTTACCTTGACCTTGACCTTGACCTTTACCTGACCTTGACCTTTACCCTTACCTTTACCTTTACCTTGGCAATTGACTTCTCTACCGACGTCTCATTACAGGTTCTTTTGTTTAAAGATTGTTTACACATTGTTCTAAATTAAGTTCAATTAACTAAAATTCAATTATAATACATGGCATCATTACTGGCTCATTACTGACTCATTACTGGCTCATTACTGACTCATTGGGGGTGAGGTATTTAAATCTCTCCAACAGAAATAAAGAAAGGCATCATTGATTGAGACTGCACATCTTAATTGCGACCCCCACCCATCCTATTGAAAGACCTAGACAGCCTATAGACCTCCCTCAGGGCCCACTTGCTGGGTACCGGCCCTCTGCTTAGTGGACCTTTGTTGGTGTCTTAAAAGTACCTTAATGGCCTATGACTCTGTATTTGGGCGGTACTCCAGGTACCTTCTCAAGTACCTTTCTTAAGGCCCCTGTTATATCTGTATATGGGGCGGTACTCCAAGTAACAAAGTACCGGCCCCTGTACCTGGGCATTAAATTTAAGGTACTTGCGAGTATTACTATAGGCAGCTCTTCCTTTACTTTAGCTGCCTATGGTATGGTATGGTAATACTTGGCAATGGGGCTCCTCCCCTTCATCTAATGGCCCCCTTATCCTATCCTAGGGTAGGGTAGGTAGGGGGTCCCACTTAAAGTCTTACCATACCATACCATAGGCAAGCTACAATAAGGCTGCCTAATATAAGACTTGCGCAGTTACCTTTCAAGTACCTTAATGCCCCTCAAGGGGGCGGTACTCGCAAGTGGGGCCCCTCCTGGACCCCTAGGGTAGGGAGGGGTCCCACTTGATCAAGCCCAGATACAGAGGGCCATTAAGGTTACTTGGATGGCCTATTCCCCTGTATCTGGGCATCAAGTGGGACCCCTCCCTACCCTAGGGGGCATTAGATTAGGGGAAGGGGCCCACTTTGCGAGTACCTTTATTTTATGCCCAGAGGGCATAAAAGGTACTTGAAAGTACCCACGCGAGTATTACCATACCATATAGGCAGCTAAAAGAAAATAAAGCTGCCCTAATACTTGCAGGTACCTTTATGGCCCTCTGTATATGGGCGTTAAAATGAAGGTACCCGCGAGCTATTACCATACCAATAGGCAGCTTTAGCTTTTTTATTTTAGCTGCCTATGGTATGGTAATACTTGGCAAGTGGGCCTAATACTTGACAAGTGGGGCCCCCTTAGGGAGGGGTCCCACTTGGTAGCTGCCTAAGACTTGAAGTGGACCCTCCCTACCCTAGGGGGAGGTAAGGGGACCACTTGCGAGTACCGGCCCCCCCGAGGGGGCCATCAAGGTACTGAATGGCCCTCTGTATATGGGCGTTCAATGAAGGTACCCGCGAGTATTATATTAGGCAGCTTATTTTAGCTGCCTAATACTTGGCAAGTGGGCCCCTTCTCCTTCCTAGGTAGGGTCCCACTTAAAGTCCTTAGGGCAGCTACAAGAAAGGCTGCCCAAGACTTGCCAAGTATTAGGCAGTTTTACTTTGAGCTGCCTATGCTATGGTAATACTCGCGCGGGTACCTTAAGGCCCATATACAGAGGGCCATCAAGGTACCTGGAGTACCGCCCAGAGGGGCCATTAAGGTACTGGGTGGCCCCTGTAGCCTGGGCATTAAGGTACTCCAGGTACCTTACAAGTACCTTAAAGTCTTAGGCAGCTTCAACTCAAGTGGGACCCCCGGGGGGTACCACTTGCCAAGTATGAATGAGAATGAGGCAGCTACCAAGTGGGACCCCTTCCCCAAGTATTACCATACCATAGGCAGCTAAAATGAAAGCTGCCTAATACTTGCTAGTACCTTCAAGTACCTTCATGGCCTATTCCTCTGGGCATTCAATAAAGGTACTTGCGAGCCTTATATTAGGCAGCTTTTCTTTTAGCTGCCTAAGGCTTGAATGCCCATAAAAGATACAGAGGCCATGAAGGTACTTGGAAGGGGCCCCACTTGCGAGTACCTTGATGCCCATTAAAGATACAGATACAGGGGCCCTAAAGAAAGGTACTTGAATAAAGCTGCCTATAGTATGGATACTCCGCGCGGTACCTTGATGGCCCCCCTTTGGTGGTGAGCTAGTACGCCTAGGGTCGTACTAGCTTACCCAGAGGGATAGGCCATCAAAGTGGGACCCCTCCCTACCCTACCCTAGGATAAGGGGCATTAAATTAAGGGGCCCACTTGCGCAGTACCTTAAAGTACCTTCAAGTACCTTCAAGTACGCCTTCAAGTACCTTCAAGTACCTTCAAGTACCTTCAAAGTGGGACCCTCCCTACCCTAGGGGGCATTAAATTAAGGGGGCCCACTTGTTGCGAGTACCTTAATGGCCCCCCCTTTGGCTTTGGGGGGGGCGGTACTTGAATGGCCCTCTTTATCTGGGCATTCAATAAAGGTACTTGCGAGCCTTTCAAGTACCTTTCAAGTACCTTGATGGCCCTCTGGGTAAGCTAGTACCTTAATTGAATGCCCCTAGGCGTACTAGCTAGTGGGGCCCCCCCCAAAGCCAAGGGGGGGGCGGTACTCGCAAGTGGGCCCCTTCCCCTTCGGTAGGGTCCCACTTGATGGCCCCTGTATCTTTTATGGGCATTAAGCGTACTCGCAAGTGGGCCCCTCTGTATCTGGACCCCTAGGGTAGGGTAGGTAGGGGTCCCAACTTGATATTAGGCAGCCCCTTCTTTACTTTAGCTGCCTCAGGCTTGAATGCCCATAAAAAGAGTCATAGGCCATTAAAGGTACTTGAATGCCCAGGGGTAATTGGGCCATCAAGTGGTACCCCTCCCTAGGGGGCATTAGATAAAGGTAAGGGGCCCCACTTGCGAAGTACCTTAATGCCCATAAAAGATACAGGGGCCATCAAGGTACTTGAAAGGTAACTTGAAGGTACCCGCGAGTATTACCCATACCATAGGCAGCTTTTTCTAGTAGCTGCCTAATGGTAATACTTGGCAAGTAAGTGGCCCCTCCTGGGCCCCTAGGTAGGGAGGGTCCCACTTGATGGCCTATACCCTCTGGGTTAGCTAGTACCGACCATATACATAGGCGGACTAGCTAACCCCCCCAAACCCAAGGGCCCCTTGTCTTTTGTCTTTGTCTTTTGTCTTTTGTCTTTTTGGTCTTTTGTCTTTGTCTTTTTGTCTTTTGTCTTTTGTCTTTTGTCCTTTTGTCTTTGTCTTTGTGTCTTTTGTCTTTTTGTCTTTTGTCTTTTGTCTTTTGGGGCCCACTCAGCTAGACCCCGGCCTATGCCTATGCCTACTGTCTACGCGGCGGCACTAGCTTAGGGCATTCAATTAAGGTACCCGCGAGTATTACCATCCATAGGCAGCTCAAAGGAAAGAAAGGAAAGAAAGAAAAGCTGGCCTATGGTAATGGTAATACTTGCAAGTATGAATGAGAATGAGGCAGCTCCCCCCTCTTTTCTTTTACTTTAGCTGCCTATGGATGGGTAATACTTGGGGGTAGGGGGCCCACTAGCTAGTCTGCTTATGTCTATGGGTAAGCTATTCCCGCCCCCTTCAAGTACCTTTATGGCCTATTCCCCTGTATCTTTTATGGGCATTCAATTAAGGTACTCGCAAGTGGGCCCCTTACCTTTATCTAATGCCCCTTATCCTAGGTAGGGAGGGGTACCACTTGATACCCCTTTGGTTTGGGGGCCCACTAGCTTAGTCGCTTATGTCTAGGGTGTAAGCTATTCCGCCCCCTTCAAGTACCTTTATGGCCCCCTCAAGGGGGCGGTACCGCAAGTGGGCCCCCTTTATGCCCCTTATCCTACGGGTAGGGAGGGGTCCCACTTGATACCCCTTTGGTTTGGGGGGCCCACTAACTAGTCCGCTTATGTCTAGGGGGTAAGCCATTACCTCCTATGCCTATGGGAAGGTACTGGCTAGTGGGCCCCCCCAAACCAAAGGGGGGCATTTAAATTAAGGTACTAGCTTACCCATAAAAGAGTCATAGGCCCTAAAGGTACCTGCAAGTATTAGGCAGCTTTACTTGAGCTGCCTATGGTATGGTAATACTCGCGGGTACCTTCATTAATGCCCAGAGTAATAGCCATTAAGGTAGCTGGAGTACCTTTATTTTATGCCCATTTAAGATACAGATACAGGGGCCATCCAAGTACCTTTATGGCCCTCTGTATATGGGGCATCAAGTGGGACCCCTCCCTACCCTCGGGTCCAGGAGGGGCCCACTTGCGAGTACCTTGATTGCCCATAAAAGATACAGGGGCCATTAAGGTACTTGAAAGGTACTCGCAAAGTCTTACCATTAGGCAAGCTTTTATTTCCTTTAGCTGCCTAAGACTCGCGAGTACCTTAAGTACCTTTCAAGTACCTTAATGGCCCTCTGGGCGGTACTCGCAAGTGGGCCCCTTACCGTAGGGGTCCCACTTGATGGCCTATTCCCCTGGGCGGTACTCCAAGTACCTTTAGGGCCCTCTGGGCATTAAGGTACTTGCGAGTATTAACCATAGGCAGCTCTTCTCTTAGCTGCCTAATACTTGGCAAGTGGGCCCCCTCCCCTTACCCGTAGGGAGGGGTCCCACTTGAATGCCCATAAAAGAGTCATAGGCCCTAAAGGTACTTGGGAGGTACCTGGAGTAACCTTAATGCCCAGGGGATTGGCCATAAAATAAGGTACTTGGTAGGGGTAGAGGGGGCATTAAGGTACTAGCTTACCCAGATACATATACAGGGGCCATCAAGTGGGACCCCTACGGTAAGGGGAGGGGAGGGGATGGGGAGGGGCCCACTTGCGAGTACCTTCTAGTACCTTAAATTGAATGCCCCTGTATCTTAAATGGGCATCAAGGTACTCGCAAGTGGGCCCCTCCCCTCCCCCTAAGGGGGTCCACTTGAGGCGGTACTTGAATGGCCCTTCCTAGCAGGAACACATCTTTAAAGTACCTTTCAAGTACCTTAAGTCTTAGGCAGCTAAAGTAAAGCTGCCCAAGACAAGTGCGAGTACCTTTATTTTATGCCCAGATACAGAGGGCCATTAAGGTACTTGAATGGCCAATTACCCTGGGCATTCAAGTGGGGACCCCCTCCCTAGGGGAGGGGAGGGGCCCACTTGCGAGTACCTTGATGCCCATTTAAGATAACAGGGGCATTCAATTAAGGTACTAGAAGGTACTCGCAAGTGGGCCCCTCCCCTCCCCTCCCCTCCCCTTACCGTAGGGGTCCCACTTGATGGCCCCTGTTATGTATCTGGGTAAGCTAGTACCTAATGCCCCCTCTACCCCTACCAAAGTACTTTATTTTATGGCCAATCCCCCTGGGCATTAAGGTACTCCAGGTACCTCCCAAGTACCTTTAGGGCCTATGACTCTTTTATGGGCATTCAAGTGGACCCTCCCTACGGGTAAGGGGAGGGGCCCACTTGCCAAGTATTAGGCAGCTAAGAGAAGAGCTGCCTATGGTAATACTCGCAAGTACCGTTTAATGCCCAGAGGGCCCTAAAGGTACTTGGGAGTACCGGCCCAGGGGAATAGGCCATCAAGTGGGACCCCTACGGTAAGGGGCCCACTTGCGAGTACCGCCCAGGGCCATTAAGGTACTTGAAAGGTACTTGAAGGTACTCGCGAGTCTTAGGCAGCTAAAGGAAATAAAAGCTGCCTATGGTAAGACTTGCGAGTACCTTTCAAGTACCTTAATGGCCCCTGTATCTTTTTATGGGCATCAAGGTACTCGCAAGTGGGCCCCTCCTGGACCCCGAGGGTAGGGAGGGGGTCCCACTTGATGCCCATATACAGAGGGCCATAAAGGTACTTGGATGGCCCCTGTATCTGTATCTTTAATGGGCATAAAATAAAGGTACTCCCAGCTACCTTAATGGCCTATTACTCTGGGCATTAATGAAGGTACCCGCGAGTTATTACCATACCATAGGCCAGCTCAAGTAAAAGCTGCCTAATACTTGCAGGTACCTTTAGGGCCTATGACTCTTTTATGGGTAAGCTAGTACCCTTAATTAAATGCCCCCCTTTGGTTTGGGGGGGCCCACTAGCCAGTACTCCCATAGGCATAGGAGGTAATGGCTTACCCCTGACATAAGCGGACTAGTTAGTGGGCCCCCCCAAACCAAAGGGGTATCAAGTGGGACCCCTCCCTACCCTAGGATAAGGGCATAAAGGGGCCACTTGCGAGTACCGCCCCCTTGAGGGGGCCATAAAGGTACTTGAAGGGGGCGGAATAGCTTACCCCTAGACATAAGCGGACTAGCTAGTGGGCCCCCAAACCAAAGGGGTATCAAGTGGTACCCCTCCCTACCCTAGGATAAGGGGCATTAGATAAAGGTAAGGGGCCCCACTTGCGAGTACCTTAATTGAATGCCCATAAAAGATACAGGGGAATAGGCCATAAAGGTACTTGAAGGGGCGGAATAGCTTACCCATAGACATAAGCAGACTAGCTAGTGGGCCCCCTACCCCCAAGTATTACCATCCATAGGCAGCTAAAGTAAAAGAAAAGAGGGGGGAGCTGCCTCATTCTCATTCATACTTGCCAAGTATTACCATTACCATAGGCAGCTTTTCTTTCTTTTCCTTTCTTTCCTTGAGCTGCTATGGATGGTAATACTCGCGGGTACCTTAATTGAATGCCCTAAGCTAGTGCCGCCGTAGACATAGGCATAGGCATAGGCGGTACTAGCTAGGGCCCCCAAAAGACAAAAGACAAAAGACAAAAGACAAAAAGACAAAAGACAAAAGACAAAAGACAAAAGACAAAAGACAAAAGACAAAAGACAAAAGACAAAAGACAAAAGACAAAAAGACAAAAGACAAAAGACAAGGGGCCCTTTGGTTTGGGGGGGTTAGCTAGTCCGCCTATGTATATGGTCGGTACAGCTAACCCAGAGGTATAGGCCATCAAGTGGGACCCCTCCCTACCCTAGGGGCCCAGGAGGGGCCCACTTACTTGCCAAGTATTACCATAGGCAGCTACTAGAAAAGCTGCCTATGGTATGGTAAATACTCGCGGGTACCTTCAAGTACCTTTCAAGTACCTTGATGGCCCCTGTATCTTTTATGGGCATTAAGGTACTCGCAAGTGGGCCCCTTACCTTTATCTAATGCCCCCTAGGGAGGGGTACCACTTGATGGCCAATTACCCTGGGCATTCAAGTACCTTAATGGCCTATGACTCTTTTTATGGGCATTCAAGCCTGAGGCAGCTAAAGTAAAAGAAGGGGCTGCCTAATATCAAGTGGGACCCCTACCTACCCTACCCTAGGGGTCCAGATACAGAGGGGCCCACTTGCGAGTACCTTAATGCCCATAAAAGATACAGGGGCCATCAAGTGGGACCCCTACCGAAGGGAAGGGGCCCACTTGCGAGTACCGCCCCCCCCTTGGCTTTGGGGGGGGCCCCACTAGCTAGTACGCCTAGGGGCATTCAATTAAGGTACTAGCTTACCCAGAGGGCCATCAAGGTACTTGAAAGGTACTTGAAGGCTCGCAAGTACCTTTATTGAATGCCCAGATAAAGAGGGCCATTCAAGTACCGCCCCCCCAAAGCCAAAGGGGGGGGCATTAAGGTACTCGCAAGTGGGCCCCTTAATTTAATGCCCCTAGGGTAGGGAGGGGTCCCACTTGAAGGTACTTGAAAGGTACTTGAAGGTACTTGAAGGTACTTGAAGGTACTTGAAGGTACTTTAAGGTACTCGCAAGTGGGCCCCTTAATTTAATGCCCCTTATCCTAGGGTAGGGTAGGGAGGGGTCCCACTTGATGGCCTATCCCTCTGGGTAAGCTAGTACGACCCTAGGCGTACTAGCTCACCACCCAAAGGGGGCCATCAAGGTACCCGCGGAGTATTACTATAGGCAGCTTTATTCAAGTACCTTTCTTTAGGGCCCCTGTATCTGTATCTTTAATGGGCATCAAGGTACTCGCAAGTGGGCCCCTTCCAAGTACCTTCATGGCCCTCTGTATCTTTTATGGGCATTCAAGCCTTAGGCAGCTAAAAGAAAAGCTGCCTAATATAAGGCTCGCAAGTACCTTTATTGAATGCCCAGAGGAATAGGCCATGAAGGTACTTGAAGGTACTAGCAAGTATTAGGCAGCTTTCATTTTAGCTGCCTATGGTATGGTAATACTTGGGAGGGGTCCCACTTGGTAGCTGCCTCATTCTCATTCATACTTGGCAAGTGGTACCCCCCGGGGGGTCCCACTTGATTGAAGCTGCCTAAGACTTTAAGGTACTTGTAAGGTACCTGGAGTACCTTAATGCCCAGGTACAGGGGCCACCAAGTACCTTAATGGCCCTCTGGGCGGTACTCAGGTACCTTGATGGCCCTCTGTATATGGGCCTTAAGGTACCCGCGAGTATTACCATAGCATAGGCAGCTCAAGTAAAAGCTGCCTAATACTTGGCAAGTCTTGGGCAGCCTTTCTTGTAGCTGCCTAAGACTTTAAGTGGGACCCCCTACCTAAGGGAAGGGAAGGGGCCCACTTGCCAAGTATTAGGCAGCTAAAAATAAAGCTGCCTAATATAATACTCGCGGGTACCTTCATTGAACGCCCATATACAGAGGGCCATTCAAGTACCTTGATGGCCCCTCGGGGGCCGGTACTCGCAAGTGGTCCCCTTACCTCCCCCTAGGGTAGGGAGGGGTCCCACTTCAAGTCTTAGGCAGCTACCAAGTGGGACCCCTCCCTAAGGGGCCCACTTGTCAAGTATTAGGCCCACTTGCCAAGTATTACCATACCATAGGCAGCTAAAATAAAATAAAGCTGCCTATGGTATGGTAATACTCGCGGGTACCTTCATTTTAACGCCCATATACAGAGGGCCATAAAGGTACCTGCAAGTATTAGGCAGCTTTATTTTCTTTTTAGCTGCCTATGGTATGGTAATACTCGCGGGTACCTTTCAAGTACCTTTATGCCCTCTGGGCATAAAATAAAGGTACTCGCAAGTGGGCCCCTTCCCTTAATCTAATGCCCCCTAGGGTAGGGAGGGGTCCCACTTGATGCCCAGATACAGGGGAATAGGCCATCCAAGTACCTTAATGGCCCCTCTGTATCTGGGCATCAAGTGGGACCCCTCCCTACCCTAGGGGTCCAGGAGGGCCCACTTGCGAGTACCGCCCCCTTGAGGGGGCATTAAGGTACTTGAAAGGTAACTCGCAAGTCTTATATTAGGCAGCCTTATTGTAGCTGCCTATGGTATGGTATGGTAAGACTTTAAGTGGGACCCCTACCTACCCTACCCCTAGGATAGGATAAGGGGCATTAGATGAAGGGGAGGAGCCCACTTGCCAAGTATTACCATACCATACCATAGGCAGCTAAAGTAAAGGAAGAGCTGCCTATAGTAATACTCGCAAGTACCTTAATTTAATGCCCAGGTACAGGGGCCGGTACTTGTACTTGGAGTACCGCCCATATACAGATACAGGGGCCATTAAGAAAGGTACTTGAGAGGTACCTGGAGTACCGCCCAAATACAGAGTCATAGGCCATTAAGGTACTTTTAAGACACCAACAAAGGTCCCACTAGCAGAGGGCCGGTACCCGCAAGTGGGCCCCTGAGGGAGGTCTATAGGCTGTCTAGGTCTTTCAATAGGATGGGTGGTCGCAATAAGATGTGCAGTCTCAATCAATGATGCCTTTCTTTATTTCTGTTGGAGAGATTTAAATACCTCACCCCCAATGAGTCAGTAATGAGCCAGTAATGAGTCAGTAATGAGCCAGTAATGAGCCAGTATTTAATTGAATTTTAGTTAATTGAACTTAATTTAGAACAATGTGTAACAATCTTTAAACAAAGAAACCTGTAATGAGACGTCGGTAGAGAAGTCAATGCCAAGGTAAAGGTAAAGGTAAGGGTAAAGGTCAAGGTCAAGGTAAAGGTCAAGGTCAAGGTCAAGGTAAAGGTAAAGGTAAAGGTAAAGGTAAAGGTCAAGGCAAAGGCAAAGGTAAAGGTAAAGGTAAAAATTCCTCTTTAAAACTTCCCTTACTGATATCCCAACTTATTTTACTTGATATCCCAACTTATCTTACTGATATTCCAACTTATCTTACTGATATCCCAACTTATCTTACTGATATTTCCAACTTATCTTACTGATATCCCAAATATGTCACCCAACTCATATATTTTTGTAAAGGGAAAGGAATTTGAACTAGATCCAGCTTATTCGTTTATAAAGTGTTGGTGTTGGCAAGATACCGCAGGCATCAACTAAATCAAGCCTTAGGCAGCTAAAATAAAGGTAAAGCTGCCTAAGGCTCGCAAGTACCGCCCAGAGGGCATTAAGGTACTTGATAGAGACTCACCATTTAAGACGGCCTGCTACACAGATTGCCGCCCCAGATACGATATGGAATTTCACTATTAACAACCGGTACTTTAAGTTTTGGGCAGCTACCAAGTGGGACCCCTACCGAAGGGAAGGGAAGGGAAGGGGCCCACTTGCCAAGTATTAGGCAGCTAAGAGAAGAGCTGCCTATAGTAATACTTGCGGGTACCTTCATTAATGCCCAGAGTCATAGGCCATTAAGGTACTTGGAGTACCGCCCAGGTACAGGGGCCATCAAGTGGGACCCCTACCGAAGGGAAGGGAAGGGGCCCACTTGCGAGTACCTTTATTTAATGCCCAGAGTAATAGGCCATTAAGGTACTTGAAAGGTACTTGAATAAAAAAAGAGCTGCCTAAGAATTGCCAAGTATTAGGCAGCTAAAGTAAGAGCTGTCTCAGGTAATATAGCCTTACTGCAATTCCCTTTGGTTCTTAAATAAGTTATTAATTTTATGCTATAATTTTTCGAATAATAACTAGACTAAGAAAGATAAAGATAAAGATAAAGATAAAGATAAAGATAAAGATAAAGATAAAGATAAAGATAAAGATAAAGATAAAGATAAAGACAAAGAAAGACAATTCCATTTAATAAAAGAAAGTAAAATAAACTTCTAAAAATTGTACTTGCAAGCAGGAATTTTAATCTAAATGAAGTATAAGCTTTATATCTCTGGTTGGATGGACTTGGGTTATACTGGCCCTTCAATCCCTTGGAATGGGTGGCCAATAAATGCAATGTTGGATTGAAGTAAGGCGGGGTTTATAAAAGAAGAGCTGCCCAAGACTTGCTAGTACCTCCCCCTGTCTCTCTAAGGCTAAGGGGCCCACTTGCTGTCCCTAATCCCAAAACAGAGTACTTGGCAGGTACTTGGCCGGTACTTGGCCGGTACTTGGCCGGTACTTGGCCGGTACTTGGCGGTAACTTGGCCCGGTACTTGGCGGTACTTGGCCGGTACTTGGCCGGTACTTGGCCGGTACTTGGCCGGTACTTGGCCGGTACTTGGCCGGTACTTGGAAGTCAAAAGCATACGAATTTTATGTCACATTTGGTTCCATATAAGATGACGTTTGGCAGCCCTTCTTTTCTAAACCTAATTCCAGCTACTTAATTAACTGGAAAGAGCGAAGTCTAGAACCTTTGGTGATACTTGGGTGTGTACTAGACCTATTGAGGGAAAGGCGATCGCAAATAGGTCTACCCGCAATTAATATGACCTGAACCATAGGTGCTATCAGCCTCATTGGTTACACCCAAGTACTGGACTTAGGCAGCTCTTATTTAATTTATTGAAGTCAAAAAAAGTCATTCAAGTGGGACCCCTCCCGACCCTAGGATAGGATAAGGGGCATTAGATAAAGGGAAGGGAAGGGGCCCACTTGCGAGTACCTTCATGCCCAGGTACAGGGGCCGGTACTAGAAAGTACCTGTCTTTAAAGTACCTGTCTTTAAAGTACCTGTCTTTAAAGTACCTGTCTTTAAAGTACCTTACAAGTACCTTCCTTTAAAGTACCTTGATTTCAAGTACCCTTGATTTCAAGTACCTTGATTTCAAGTACCTTGATTTCAAGTACCTTGATTTCAAGTACCTTTATGTAAAGTACCTTTATGTAAAGTACCTGCCTTTCAAAGTACCTTGATGGCCAATTACCCCTGTACCTGGGCGGTACTAGCAAGTATTGGGCAGCTTTTTCAAGTACCCTTAATGGCCAATTAGCCTGGGCATAAAGGTACTCCAGCTACCTTAATGGCCCCTGTATCTGTATCTGGGTAAGCTAGTACCTTCAAGTACCTTAATGCCCCTGTATCTGGGCATAAAATAAAGGTACTCGCAAGTGGCCCCTTCCCTTCCCTTTATCTAATGCCCCCTTATCCTATCCTAGGGTCGGGAGGGGTCCCACTTGAATGCCCATATAAATAGGCGTACTAGCTAACCCCCCAAACCAAAGGGGGGCATTAATGAAGGTACCCGCGAGTATTATATTAGGCAGTTTTTCTAGTAGCTGCCTAATACTTGTAGCTGCCTAAGACTTTAAGTGGGACCCCCTACCCTAAGGGGAGGGAGGTACGGGGCCCACTTGCCAAGTATTAGGTAGCTTTTTCAAGTACCTTTCAAGTACCTTTATGGCCCCTGTACCTGGGCGGTACTCGCAAGTGGGCCCTTCCCTTCGTAGGGGTCCACTTGATGGCCCCTGTATCTTTTATGGGCATAAAGGTACTCGCAAATCTTACCATAGGCAGCCCTCTTTTACTTTAGCTGCCTAATACTTGGGGGTAGGGGGGACCCACTAGCTAGTACGCCTAGGGGCATTCAAGTGGGACCCCTCCCGACCCTAGGGGAGGGGGCCCACTTGCGAGTACCTTAATAAATGCCCATAAAAAGGTACAGGGCATTAAGGTACTTGAAGGTACTAGCTTACCCAGATACAGATACAGGGGCCATTCAAGTACCTTCAAGTCTTAGGCAGCTAAAATCAAAGTGGGACCCCCTCCTACCCCGGGGTAGGGGAGGGGTCCCACTTGCGAGTACCTTAATAAATGCCCAGGTACAGGGGCCGTCAAGGTACTTGAAAGGCTGCCCAAGACTTGCCAAGTATGAATGAGGCAGCTAAAATAAAGGAGAGCTGCCTAATACTCGCGGTTACCTTTCAAGTACCTTGATGGCCTATGACCCTGGGCATTAAGGTACTCGCAGTGGGCTCCTTCCCTTTATCTAATGCCCCCCGAGGGTAGGGAGGGGTCCCACTTGATGCCCAGAGTCATAGGCCATTAAGGTACCTGGAGTACCGCCCAGAGGTATAGGCCATAAAGGTACTTGGATGGCCCCTGTATCTGTAACCTTTTTATGGGCATTAAAGTACCTTAATTTAATGGCCTATTACTCTGGCATTAAATAAAGGTACGCCAGGTACCTTCATGGCCCTCTGTATCTGGGCATAAAGGTACCCGCGAGTATTATTATTAGGCAGCTTTTACTTTAAGCTGCCTAATACTTGGCAAGTCTTGTCTTGGGCAGCCTTTCAAGTGGGAACCCCTCCCTAGGGTAAGGGTCCAGGAGGGGCCCACTTGCGAGTACCTTTATTTAATGCCCAGGTACAGGGGGCATTAAGGTACTAGAAAGTACCTTTATTTTAGGGCCAATTACCCTGTATCTGTATCTGGGCATTAAATAAAGGTACTCCAGGTACCTTAATGGCCTATGACTCTGGGCATTAATGAAGGTACCCGCAAAGTATTACTATAGGCAGCTTTTCTTTGACTTTAGCTGCTATGGTATGGTAATACTTGGCAAGTAAGTGGCCCCTTCCCTTCATCTAATGCCCCTTACCCTAGGGTAGGAGGGGTCCCACTTGATGGACTATACTCTGGGTAAGCTAGTTCGCCTATGGTAAGATAGTACCCCCCCTATACCCCTACCAAGTACCTTTCTTTCTGGCCTATTCCCCCTGGGTAAGCTAGTAACCTTCATTGAATGCCCCTAGGAATAGGCGGACTAGCTAGTGGGCCCCCCCCCAAAGCCAAAGGGGGCATTAATGAAGGTACCGCGAGTATTACCATACATAGGCAGCCCTCTTTGACTTTAGCTGCCTAAGGTAATACTTGGCAAGTAAGTGGCCCCTTCGGGAGGGGTCCACTTGGTAGCTGCCTAAGACTTGAAGTGGGACCCCCTCCCTACCCTAGGGTAAGGGGCATTAGAATAAAGGGAAGGGGCCCACTTGCCAAGTATTAGGCAGCTAAAGGAAGATAAAGGAAGAGCTGCCTATAGTAATACTCGCAAGTACCTTCAAGTACTTCAAGTGGGACCCCTCCCTACCCTAGGATAAGGGGCATTACATAAAGGGGCCCACTTGCGAGTACCTTGATGCCCAGATACAGGGGGCATTAAGGTACTAGAATGCCCCTGTAATCTTTAATGGCATTCAATAAAGGTACTTGCGAGCCTTCAAGTACCGGCTTATACCTCTGGGCATTCAATAAAGGTACTCGCAAGTGGGCCCCTCCTGGGCCCCTAGGGAGGGGAGGGGTCCCACTGATATTAGGCAGCTTTTCTTTACTTTTAGCTGCCTAAATATATATAAGGCTTGATTGAATGCCCATAAAAGATACAGGGGCCATTAAGAAAGGTAACTTGAATGCCCCTTATCCTAGGGTAGGGTAGGTAGGGGTCCCACTTGAAGGTACTTGGCATAACCTTTGGTGATGCTTGGAAGGGGGCATTAAGGTACTCCAGTACCGGACAATTCCTATGGCCGTACTAGCAAGTCTTACCACAGGCAGCTTTTCTTTCTTTTATTGAAGCTGCCCCATACATACTTGGCAAGTAAGTGGGACCCCCCTTAGGGTAGGGAGGGGTCCACTTGATTTTTATGCCGTATTTTTTTAGAATAATAGAAAGACAAATAAATCGAAACTGAAAAGCGTAACAGCTCACTAGTTTAGTCTAACCAACGTATATATGATGCTGACTAACCAACGTATTATGTTTGGGTTTATGAAAATACCCATTCCTATGTTTAGACTCAGCCATTCTAAAATCGATCTAGGTTCATTGACAATCGATCCTAGGTTCATTGACAATCGATTATAAGTTCATTTAACAATCGATTATAAGTTCATTTACAATCGATATTAGGTTCATTCTATCAAGTACCTTCATGGCCCTATGGGCATTAAATAAAGGTACTGCGAGCCTTATATTAGCAGCTTTTACCTTTAGCTGCCTAAGGCTTGAAGAAGGAATTACTTTATGGATGGGTATTTCTGTTGTCTTAGCTTCGTGGAGTGGAAAGGATTTTTTTATTAGTATTAGCTTGATATTTTAATGGTCAAACATAGGTCAAAACAAATTCACCTTTGATAAGCAGCAACGCCAAGATAGATTGATCGGTATTGGATTATGATGATTCTTATGAGTCTGAACAAGATCTTAATTGAGCAAAGGCATAATTAAAGGTCATAAGGCAACTGCAATTGAAGTTTCAAAACACATTAGTTTTATGACAGATTTTTAAATAAAATCAAATAAATCAAATAAAATCAAATAAAATAAATCAAATCAAATCAAATCAAATCAAATCAAATCAATCAAATCAAATCAAATAAAGAGCCAACACTCATGGACGATTCGCATTAAATGTTACCCACTTTATACCCGATTAAGGAGATAGGCATATGCATAATGCATAGGCATAGACATATGCGGAATAGTTTAGTACCTTGTCTTTCTAAAGGGGCGCGCATAAGTATTAGAGCTTTCTTTGAGACCATATTTCAATATAAATTAGTTATTTACTAGATGCCAGATCTTTTAGAACATAATAGAAAGGCATAAACCCTGAAGTCTTTATTAAGCAGCCCTTTTTTAGCTGCCCAATACTTAAAGTACGCTTTCAAGTACCTCTTTGATGGCCTATTCCCTGTCCCTTGTGTTAAGCTAGTACCCTTCAAGCTACTTTTATTTTATGGCCCAGGGGCATTTTAATTAACGCGGGCCCACTTGCGAGTCGACCCTTCATGCTGCCCAGGTTACAGGGGATATTCAATTAAGGTACTTGAGGCTCGCAAGTACTTTATTTTAATGCCCAGAGTAATAGGCCATAAAGGTACTTGAAGGTACCGCGAGTATTACCATAGCATAGGCAGCTTTTCTATTAGCTGCCTATGGTAATACTTGGCATAGTCTTGTCTTGGCAGCTTTACTTTATTTTAGCTGCCTAAAGACTGAAGTACTTTAAGAAAAAGCTGCTAATAGAAGGCTCGCGAGTACCTTTAATGCCCATATACAGAGGGCCATTCAAGTACCTTAATGGCCTATGACTCTGGGCATTCAAGTGGGACCCCCTCCCTACCTAGGGTAAGGGTCCAGGAGGGGCCCACTTGCGAGTACCGCCAGGTACAGGGCATTAGGTACTAGAAGGTACTCGCAAGTCTTGGGCAGCCTTTACTTTCTTGTAGCTGCCTATGGTAAGACTTGAAGTACTTGAAGGTACCCGCGAGTATTATATTAGGCAGCTTTTATTTTATTTGTTATTTTATTTTATTTTATTTTATTTTATTTTGATTTATTTGATTTTATTTGATTTTATTTGATTTAATTTGATTTTAGCTGCCTAATACTTGGCAAGTAAGTGGGGCCCCTTACTGAGGGGTCCCACTTGATTTTAGCTGCCTAATAATTGGCGAGTGGGCGGCCCCTTTAGGGGGCCACATGGGGATTGGCAAGTAGGGCCCCTTCCCTAAGGGAAGGGGCCACTTGGCCTTTGGGACGCTTGGAGGGGTAAAATTTTATTATATGAGAAGTAAACCCTTTATTTTATTTTCTTTAGATTTAACCCTTCAAGGAGGGGACCTCCCGAAGGGAAGGGGCCCACTTGCCAAGTATTAGGCAGCTAATAGAAAAGCTGCCTATGCTATGGTAATTACTCGCGGGTCCTTTATTTCAAGTACCTTTATGGCTTATACCTCTGGGCATTCAATAAAGGTACTTGCGAGCCTTCAAGTACCTAAAATTGAATGCCCCTGTACCTGGGCATGAAATTAAGGTACTCGCAAGTGGGCCCTTCCCTTCCCTTCCCTTTTTGTAATGCCCTTATCCTATCCTAGGGTAGGGTAGGGTGGGGAGGGGTCGCCACTTGATATTAGGCAGCTTTTCTTGAACTTTAGTGCCCTAATATGAATATAATATAAGGCTTGATTTAATGCCCAGAGGGCCGGTGCCTGGAGTACCTTCAAGTACCTTTATGGCCCTCTGGGGGTACTTTGCGATTGCCTTATATTAGCAGCTTTTTTATTGTAGCTGCTAAGGCTTGAATGCCTCAGGGTACAAGATACAGGGCCATTAAGGTGTACTTGGTCTTGTGTGGGTTTCTAACCAACCAATACCAAGGGCCCACTGACTAAAATAAGGATTAAGAAGTGGTAAGGTTTAGCGGGATTGTCGCAATTAAACCGCATGCTCCACGCAGATATTTATCGCAGGCGATGAGATTTCAAATGTTGCCGATCGTATCATTCAGGGCTCCTATTGTATGAGATTTGTTGACGTCCAGACTACACGGGTTTCTAGATCCGTTTCGCTCCCTGGGCTTCCGTGGATTGCTTAAGAAGAGTTGATGCTTATGTCTAAGGGCCATTTGGCGTTCTCCTATATCCTATTATTTGACTAATCCTTAGGAGAATTCCAAAGCAATTTATCATCTTCTACATTGCAAAACCACGCTCTACGCGAGTCATCCTGCAGGATGCTAGCCCCTTCTGTCTTACGGCGGCTGCTGGCACAGAATTAGCCGGGACTATGTTAATACTCAATTATCTATAAAATTTGTTAAAAATTAAAAGAAGTATTCTGACTAGAGATCTGGATCATATTACTATGAGTGTCGCTCCAATATTCAATTACTGCTGCATCATAAGACGACGGACGTTGTTTCAGTTCCGTTGTGGCCTACATGTCTTTTAACGTGGCTATGAATAAGGCATGGGGATCTAGTTATAAACTGTTTGATATCCATCTACCTAATTCAATCTGGCGCGAGCCCCTAGCAACCTCCTAATTGGATAGCTGCTTTGTCTATTATTATAAAAAATCTGGCATAAAATTAATATTCTTTTTTGATTATATTTTTAATAGTCTTACCGAATAGCCATAGGCAGCTACAAGAAAAGGCATGCCCAAAACAAAGACTTGTTCCTTTTCAAGTATTACCATACCATACGCATACCATACATACCGGATAGATAGCCCATACCATACATACATAGGCAAGCTAAAGTAAAAGAGAAGCGCTGCACTATGCTATGGTAATAAACTCGATACTCGCGTGGTACCTTTATTTCAAGTGGGAGCCCCCTACCGAAAGGGCAGGGGCGCACTTGACGAGTACTTAATTAAATGCCTTCAAGTACCTTTATTTAAATGGCCCTGTATCTGTACCTGGGCATGAAGGTACTCGCAAGTGGGCCACCTCTGTATCTCGGACCCTAGGGTAGGGAGGGGTCCATCTTGAAATAAAGGTACTTGAATGGTCAAACCTATTCTCAAATCAAGTGGGCCCCCTAGTCTTAGGGGCGACTTGTAAAAGTCTTAGGCAGCTACAATACAAGTAAATGCTGATATGGGGCATCCATCAAGT
Organism: Microglena sp. YARC; assembly: GCA_022414725.1. Lineage (NCBI taxonomy): Eukaryota > Viridiplantae > Chlorophyta > Chlorophyceae > Chlamydomonadales > Chlamydomonadaceae > Microglena > Microglena sp. YARC. Next base: position 4,246 of record JAJSRW010000482.1, on the reverse strand, counting down.
ATTGGGCATCTCTTTCAGCAAGGGGACGAACGCCTCGAGTCCGATCGATAGGGGGCATCCATCAAGTATTGGGCAGCCTAGGCAGGGGACGACGCCCTCGAGGTCCCGATATAGGGGATCATCCAACAAGGGGACGACGCCCTCGAGTCCGATATAGGGGCATCCCAACAAGGGGACGACGCCCTCGAGTCTCCGATCCAATAGGAAATAGGGGCCCAACAAGGGGAACGAACGCCCTCGAGTCCCGATCCTGAAGAGAATAGGGCATCCACTTGTAATACTGGGCGTCAGCAAGGGCAGGGGACGACGCCCTCAGAGTCGCCGATCCAATAGGGGCATCCACTTGTAATACTGGGCGTCCAGCAAGGGCAGAGGGACGAGGACGCCTCGAGTCCCCGATCGAATAGGGGCCCCACCCCACCAAAGAGAAGCACGTCCTCCCCAACCGCTAGGTTAGGGGAGGCGCGCGGATTAAAGAGAAGCAAAACGTCCTCCCAACCGCTAGGTTAGGGAGGCGCGCGGATTAAAGAGAAGCACGTCCTCCCCAACCGCTAGGTTAGGGAGGCGCGCGGCATTAACGAGAAGCACGTCCTCCCCAACCGCTAGGTTAGGGAGGCGGCGCGGATTATGGTTCAAGTTGAGCTTACCCGTCGAGTATTGGGGATGCCAGCAAGGGACGACGCCTCGAGTCCCCGATGCGATATAGGGCATCATCAAGTATTGGGCAGCTTTTCTTTTCTTCCTTTCCTTTCTCTTAGCTGCCTATGGTTGGTATGGTATGGTATGGTATGGTATGGTATGGTATGGTATGGTATGGTATGGTATGAGTATGGTAGGGTATAGGTATGGTATGTAGGTATGGTATGGTATGGTTGGTATGGTATGGTATGGTATGGTATGGTAAGTATGGTATGGTAATACTCTGCGGGTACACTTTATTTCAGTACCTTTCAAGTACTTCAAGTGGGGACCCCTACCTACCTAGGGGGTCCAGGAAGGGGAAGAGGGCCGCACTAATCCTTTTGCGAGCTACGCGTATAATTGAATGACGCAAATAAAAGGTATCAGCACTACAGGGGCACTTGTGAGTACCTAATTAAATGCACATAAAGATACAGATACAGGAGGATCCAGGCATCAAATTAAAGGTAACTTGGAATGGCCTAACTGAGATCTTTTGGCATTCAAGTACGTTTTAATTGATTGGCTATTCTGTATTAGAAAGGTATCTGTATCTGTATCTGTATTTCAGGGTACTGTTAATCTGTATCTGTATCTAAAGTAATTGTATCTGTATCTGTTAACTGTATCTGTATCTGTATGTATCAAAAGGTAATGTATCTGTATCTGTATCTGTACTGTATCACTGTATCTGTATTTTAAGGTATCTGTATCTTGTATCTCTGTATCTGTTATCTGTATTGTATTAAAAGGATCTGTATCTGTATCTGTATCTGTATCTGTATCTTGTATCTGTTCTGTATCTGTATCTGTATCTGTATCTGTAATTTAAGGTATCTGTATCTGAATCTGTATCACTGTATTGGTATCTAAAGTATGTATCTGTATCTGTATCTGTATCTGTAATATGTACTGTTCTGTATCTGTATCTGTAATCTGTATTAAAGGTATCTGTATCCTGTATCTGTATCTGTATTGTAATCTGTAATTTTAAGGTATCTGTATTAAAAGGTATCTGGGCATTAAGGTACTCGCAAGTGGGCCCCTTTACCGGGAGGGGTCACTTGGTAGCTGCCGTCATAATCATTTCATATTGGCAAGTAAGTGGGCCCCTCCCCTTAGCTTAGGGAGGGGTCCACTTGATTGTTAGCTGCCTAGCGCTTGGTCCGCCAAATAGAACGGGGACTAGTGAGTAGCTACCGCGCGGGGGTTGTGGGGCGTATCACGCATCATGAAATCGTTTGAGTTTTAATTTGATTTGAGTTTAATGATATTCAATTGTATTACTTACAATATGGATTATTGACAATTGCATTTTGATTGGGATTGGATTGGATTTTGGATTGATTGAGTTGGATTGGATTGGATGGATTGGATTGATGGATTGGGTTGGATTGGATTGGATTGGATGGATTAGGATTGGATTGGATTGGATTGGATTTGATTGGATTGAATTTAGAACAAATTAACCCTTGCTTTTAGAGGATTTGAACTGTGATTTATTTACTTGGCAACTCTGTCTCTTCCCCGTAAACTTGAAATTAAATTAGGAATACAACCCAGGCCAGGGGGGGTTTGCAATTTGGAAGCATTATACTAAGTCCAAGTACGCTTGATGGCCCTGTATCTGGGCATAAAATAAAGGTACTCGAGTCGGGCCACTTCGGTAGGGGTCCACTTGAAGGACGGTCTCAAAGTAGAGTAGATAAGAACATATTTACTAACATAATTTGCAATAAAATTTAAAAGAAGAATTAGTAATAAGAATCTTTAAGCTAAATGATAACCGTAACAAGAAAATAATTGCTACTTACACCAGCCTTTATCTATAATGACGGAGTCTTTTATTTTTTATAAGTAAAGTTAAATTAGGTTATTTATTTATGCCAGATTTTTTTTAAGAAATATAAAGGAAAGGCAAAGGCAAAGGCAAAGGCAAAGGCAAAGGCAAAGAAGGCAAGGCAAGGCAAAAGGCAAAGGCAAGGCTAAAGACGCAGACAAAGACGCAAAGACGCAAGACATCAGTCATGCTAGCCCTGTTCTTTAACAGGTTTGTCTTTCATGCGGATAATTGTTTTTTCCTTTATTGCCGGTGCATCATAAATAAACAACAGATAGGGTAAGCTCCAATTGGTTTAGAGCGTAGGTTTTAAAAACCTAAGGTTTACAGGTTCAAGTCCTGTTTTCTGCTACCCCTAATAGAAGGCCCCTCATTTAGTACTTTCAGTGGGGCCCCTCCTACCCTACCCTAGGGAGGGCCGCTGTGCAAGTAATAAGGAGGCAGTTTCTTTTTTTCAAGTATTTTGGCCGGTTCATATTCAATATCGAAGGAATATGGTTAGGCACTCATATCGTATCATAATATGATCATATCAAGTAATTGAAACTTGAAGTGACTGCTATTTGTATCTGGACGGAAAGTTCGGAACCAAGTGGGACCCTACCGAAGGGGCCCAATTGCAAGTAATTAGGCAGCTAAAGTAAAGGAAGAGCGTGCCTATAGTAATACTCGCAAAGTACTTTTATTTAATGCCGCAGAGTCAGAGGCCATTCAAGTACCGGCCCTCAGGGGGCCATTAAGGTACTCGCAGTTGGGCCCTTGGTATCTGGACCCTAGGGTAGGCGGGGTTCCACTTTTAAGGTACTTGGGAGTCGGCCCAGAATACAGATACAGGGGCCTCAAGGTACTTTGGATTGCAAGTTGTTTAGGCTTATTACAGAAAAGAGCCTTGACTCCAAGTACTTTCAGTACCTTCAAGTCTTAGGCAGCTTACAAGAAAGGCGCCCATGGTAAGACTTGCGAAGTACCGCCCAGATACAGAGGGGCTTTAAGGTATTGAATGGCCAATTACCCTGGGCGGTACTCGCAAGTGGTCCTTACCTCCCTTAGGGAGGGGTCCACTTGATGGCCGTATGTATTTAGGATCTGTATTGTATCTGGTATCTGTATTTGTATCTGTTCTGTATCTGTATCTGTTCTGTATTGTATCTGTATCTGTACTGTATCTGTATCTGTATTGTATCATGTATTGTATCTGTATTAAAAGGTATCTGTATCTGGGTATCTGTTCTGTAATTGTATCTGTATCTGTATTCTGTATCTTGTATCTTGTAATCTGTAATTTAAAGGTATCTGTATCTGTATTGTTCTGTATCTGTAATCTGTATTTTAGGGTATTGTATTGGTATTGTATCTGTATCTAAAAGGTTATGTTCTGTATCTGTATTTAGGTATCTGTATCTGTAATCTGTATTAAAAGGTAATCTGTATCTGTAATTAAAAGGTATTGTATTGTATCTTATTAAAAGGTATTGTATTGATGGGCATTAAGGTATCCAGGTACGCCTTCAAGTGGGGACCCTCCCTACCCTAGGATAGGAATAGGGGCATTACAAAAGGAAGGGCCCACTTGGCGGTATACATAATGCCCAGATAAGGGGGCCGGTACCTTTAACTGGCTAGAATCTGGGCATTCAAGTGGGGCTTCCTAGGGGTCCGGAGGGGCACTTATTGCCAAAGTATTAGGCAGTACTAGAAAGCTGCCTATGGTAATACTCGCGGTCT
>JAJSRW010001557.1:0-26191 GCA_022414725.1 Microglena sp. YARC | reverse complement strand
AGAGAATAAGAATAAGGAAGCTAGTGGAGTAGTGGTAGTGAGCTGTTGATTCGTGAGGGTGGATATGAGCAATAAGGAATAAGGAATAAGGAAGCTAGTGGAGGAGTGAGTAGTGAGCTGTGATTTCGTGAGAGTGAGGCAATAAGGAATAAGAATAAGGAAGCTAGTGAGGAGTGAGTAGTGAGCTGTGTGATTTCGTGAGGAGTGAGCAATAAGGAAAAGGAATAAGGAATAAGGAAGCTAGTGGAGGATGAGTAGTGAGCTGTGATTCTGTGAGGAGTGAGCAATAAGAATAAGGAATAAGAGAGAGATAAGGAAGCTAGTGGAGAAGTGAGTAGTGAGGCTGTTGATTCGTGAGGATTGAACATAAGGAATAAGGAGCTAGTGGAGGAGTGAGTAGTTGGGAAGCCTGTTGGATTTCGTGAGGAAGTGAGCAATAAAGGGAAAAAATAAAGGAATAAAGGGAAAATAAAGGAAAAGCTAAAGTGAAGGAGTGAAAGTAGTGAAAGCTTTGTGAATTTCGTGGAGGAGTGGAGCAATAGAGGGAAAATAAGGGAAAATTAAGGATGCCTAAAAGTGAGGATGGAGTAGTTGAAAGCTGTGAATTTCTGTGAGGAGTGGAAAAAGCAATAAAGAAAATAAAGGAATAAAAGGAAGCCTTTTAAGTGGAAAGGAGGTTGAGGTAGTGAGGCCTGTGATTTTTCGTGGAAGGGAAGTGGAGCAAAATAAGAAATAAGGAAATAAGGAAGCAAGTGGGGAGGGAGTGGGGAAAGTAGTGAGGCCTGTTGGATTTCGTGAAGGGAGGTGGGAAAACATAAGGAATAAGGAGCTAGTTGGAGGAAAAAGTGAAAGGTAGTTGAAGGCTGTGATTTCGGTGAGGAAAGTGAAGCATAAGGAATAAGGAATAGGAAAGCTAGTGGAAAGGAGGTGAGGTTAGTGAGGCTGTGGGATTCGTGAGGAGTGAACAATAAGGAAATAATAAGGAAGTAGTGGAGGAGTGGGTAGTGGAGCTGGTGGATTCCGTGAAGGAGTGAGGCAATAAGGAAATAAGGAAAATAAAGGAATAAGGAAGCTAGGGAGGAGTGAGTAAGTGAGCTGTGAATTCGTGGAAGGAAGTGAGCAATAAAGGAATAAGGAATAAGGAAGCTAATTGAGGAGTGAGTAGTGAGCTGTGGATTCGGTGAAGGAGTGAGCAAATAAGGAATAAGGAAATAAGGAAGCTAGTGGAGGAGTGGAGTAAGTGAAGCTTGTGATTCGTGAGGAGTGGAGCAATAAGGAATAGAGAGAGATAAGGAAGCTAGTGGAGAAGTGAGTAGTGAGGCTGTTGATTCGTGAGGATTGAACATAAGGAATAAGGAGCTAGTGGAGGAGTGAGTAGTTGGGAAGCCTGTTGGATTTCGTGAGGAAGTGAGCAATAAAGGGAAAAAATAAAGGAATAAAGGGAAAATAAAGGAAAAGCTAAAGTGAAGGAGTGAAAGTAGTGAAAGCTTTGTGAATTTCGTGGAGGAGTGGAGCAATAGAGGGAAAATAAGGGAAAATTAAGGATGCCTAAAAGTGAGGATGGAGTAGTTGAAAGCTGTGAATTTCTGTGAGGAGTGGAAAAAGCAATAAAGAAAATAAAGGAATAAAAGGAAGCCTTTTAAGTGGAAAGGAGGTTGAGGTAGTGAGGCCTGTGATTTTTCGTGGAAGGGAAGTGGAGCAAAATAAGAAATAAGGAAATAAGGAAGCAAGTGGGGAGGGAGTGGGGAAAGTAGTGAGGCCTGTTGGATTTCGTGAAGGGAGGTGGGAAAACATAAGGAAAGTGGAATAAGTAGATTCTGAGGAGTGAGTTGGAGGAATAAGTGAAAGGTAGTGGAGGATGAAGGCTCTGAGTGAGGCAATAAGGAATTAAGGAAGCTAGGGAGGAGTTGAAGTTAGTTGATTCGTGAGGAGTGAGCAATAAGGAATAAGGAATAAGGAAGTAGTGGGATGAGTATAAGAATCGTGAGAAAGGAGGTAAAGGAATAAGGTTAGTGAGTAGTGAGCGGAGGGCAGGGGAGAAGGATGGATTTCGTGAGTACTGAGCAAAAGTGAATAAGGAACTAGTGGAGGAGTGAGTAGTGAGCTGTTGATAAGGCCCAATTAAAGGAATAATAAGTTGGTAAAGCGTAGTGGAGGAGTAGGAGATAAGGTAGCTAGTGGAGGAGTGGAGTGAGCTGTGCTAAGGGTGGATTCTAGTGGAGGAGTGAGTTAGTGAGCTGTGATTCGTGAGGAGGAGTGAGGCTAGTGAAGGAGTGAGTAGTGGAATAAGGCAAAGGAAGGAAATAAAGGAATAAGGAAGCAATAGTATATATAAGGAGGAGTGAGTAAGTTGAGCTGAATTCGTTGAGGAGTGAGCAATAAGGAATAAGGAATAAGGAAAGCTAGTGGAGGATGATAGGAAGTTAGGAGTGACATAGAATATAGGAAGGCTATGCAAGTGGAAGGCTGTATTCGTAGGAAGCATAAGGAATAAGGAATAGGAAGCTATAAGTGGAGTAGTTGAGCTGTGAGTGAGGGAGCAATTAAGGAATAAGGAATAAGGAAGCTAGTGGAGGAGTGAGTAGTGACTGGATTTCGTGCAGGAGTGAGCCCAATAAGGAATAAGGAATAAGGAAGCTAGTGGAGGAGAGAGTGAAGTATGAGCTGTGATTCGTGAGGAGTGAGCAATTATTAAGGAATAAGGAGCTAAGTGGAGGAGTGAGTAGTGAGCTGTGATTCGTGATTGTGAGTGAGCAATAAGGAGCAATGTGGGAGGAGTGAAGCTGTGATTCATGATTCGTGAGCAATTAAGGGAATAAGAATATAAGGAAGCTAGTGGAGGAGTGAGTAGTGAGCTGTGGATTCGTGATTCGTCGAGTGAGCAATAAAGGAAGAATAAGGAGCTAGTGAGGAGTGAGTATGAGCTGTGATTCGTGAAGGAGTGAAATAAGGAATATGGGAATGAAGCTAGTGGAGGTGTAAGTAGTGAGCTTGTTGATTCGTGAGGACAGTGAGCAATAAGGAATAAGGAATAAGGAAGCTAGTGGAGGAGTGAGTAGTGAGCTGTGAATTCGTGAGGAGTGAGCAATAAGGAATAAGGAATAAGGAAGCTAGTGAGGAGTGAGTAGTGAGCTGTGATTCGTGAGGAGTGAGCAATAGGAATAAGGAATAAGGAAGCTAGTGGAGGAGTGAGTAGTGAGCTGTGATTCGTGAGGACTTCCCGTGAGCAATAAGGAATAAGGAATAAGGAAGCTAGCCTGGTCCACCAGGAGCTTTCCTCGTGAGTAGTTGAGCTGTGATTGTGAGGAGTGAGCAATAAGGAATAAGAATAAGGAAGCTAGTGGAGGAGTGAGTATTTTAAATGGCTGTGATTCGTTGAGGAGTGAGCATAAGGGGAAGCTAGTGAGGAGTGAGTAGTGAGCTGTGAAGGAGTGAGCAATAAGGAATAAGGAATAAGGCAAAAGCTAGTTGGAGGAGTGAGTAAGTGAGCTGGAAGGAGTGATTCGTGAGTGAGCAATAGGAATAAGGAAATAAGGAGCTAAGGAGTGAGTAGTGAAGCTGTGATTCGTTGAGGAGTTGAATAAGGAATAAGGAAGCTAGTGGAGGATGAGTAGTGAGCTGTGATTCGTGAGGAGTGAGCAATAAGGGAATAAGGAAGCTAGTGGAGGAGTGAGTAGTGAGCTGTGATTCGTGAGGGAGTGAGCAATAAGGAATAAGGAATAAGGAAGCTAGTGGAGGAGTGAGTAGTGAGCTGTGATTCGTGAGGAGTGAGCAATAAGGAATAAGGAATAAGGAAGCTAGTGGAGGAGTGAGTAGTGAGCTGTGATTCGTGAGGAGTGAGCAAAATAAGGAATAAGGAATAAGGAAGCTAGTGGAGGAGTGAGTAGTGAGCTGTGATTCGTGAGGAGTGAGCAATAAGGAATAAGGAATAAGGAAGCTAGTGGAGGAGTGAGTAGTGAGCTGTGATTCGTGAGGAGTGATAAGAAAGGAAGCTAGTGGAGTGAGTGAAGTGAGCTGTGATTGCGTGAGGAGTGAGCAATAAGGAATAAGGAATAAGGAAGCTAGTGGAGGAGTGAGTAGTGAGCTGTGATTCGTGAGGAGTGAGCAATAAGGAATAAGGAATAAGGAAGCTAGTGGAGGAGTGAGTAGTGAGCTGTGATTCGTGAGGAGTGAGCAATAAGGAATAAGGAATAAGGAAGCTAGTGGAGGAGTGAGTAGTGAGCTGTGATTCGTGAGGAGTGAGCAATAAGGAATAAGGAATAAGGAAGCTAGTGGAGGAGTGAGTAGTGAGCTGTGATTCGTGAGGAGTGAGCAATTCGTAGGCAATAAGGAATAAGGAAAGCTAGTGGAGGAGTGAGTAGTGAGCTGTGATTCGTGAGGAGTGAGCAATAAGGAATAAGGAATAAGGAAGCTAGTGGAGGAGTGAGTAGTGAGCTGTGATTCGTGAGGAGTGAGCAATAAGGAATAAGGGAATAAGGAAGCTAGTGGAGGAGTGAGTAGTGAGCTGTGATTCGTGAGGAGTGAGCAATAAGGAATAAGGAATAAGGAATAAGGAAGCTAGTGGAGGAGTGAGTAGTGAGCTGTGATTCGTGAGGAGTGAGCAATAAGGAATAAGGAATAAGGAAGCTAGTGGAGGAGTGAGTAGTGAGCTGTGATTCGTGAGGAGTGAGCAATAAGGAATAAGGAATAAGGAAGCTAGTGAGGAGTGAGTAGTGAGCTGTGATTCGTGAGGAGTGAGCAATAAGGAATAAGGAATAAGGAAGCTAGTGGAGGAGTGAGTAGTGAGCTGTGATTCGTGAGGAGTGAGCAATAAGGAATAAGGAATAAGGAAGCTAGTGGAGGAGTGAGTAGTGAGCTGTGATTCGTGAGGAGTGAGCAATAAGGAATAAGGAAGCTAGTGGAGGAGTGAGTAGTGAGCTGTGATTCGTGAGGAGTGAGCAATAAGGAATAAGGAATAAGGAAGCTAGTGGAGGAGTGAGTAGTGAGCTGTGATTCGTGAGGAGTGAGCAATAAGGAATAAGGAAGCTAGTGGAGGAGTGAGTAGTGAGCTGTGATTCGTGAGGAGTGAGCAATAAGGAATAAGGAATAAGGAAGCTAGTGGAAGGAGTGAGTAGTGAGCTCGTGATTCGTGAGCAAATAAGGAATAAGGAATAAGGAGCTAGTGGAGGAGTGAGTAGTGAGCTGTGATTCGTGAGGAGTGAGCAATAAGGAATAAGGAATAAGGAAGCTAGTGGAGGAGTGAGTAGTGAGCTGTGATTCGTGAGGAGTGAGCAATAAGAATAAGGAATAAGGAATAAGGAAGCTAGTGGAGGAGTGAGTAGTGAGCTGTGATTCGTGAGGAGTGAGCAATAAGGAATAAGGAATAAGGAAGCTAGTGGAGGAGTGAGTAGTGAGCTGTGATTCGTGAGGAGTGAGCAATAAGGAATAAGGAATAAGGAAGCTAGTGGAGGAGTGAGTAGTGAGCTGTGATTCGTGAGGAGTGAGCAATAAGGAATAAGGAATAAGGAAGCTAGTGGAGGAGTGAGTAGTGAGCTGTGATTCGTGAGGAGTGAGCAATAAGAAATAAGGAATAAGGAAGCTAGTGGAGGAGTGAGTAGTGAGCTGTGATTCGTGAGGAGTGAGCAATAAGGAATAAGGAATAAGGAAGCTAGTGGAGGAGTGAGTAGTGAGCTGTGATTCGTGAGGAGTGAGCAAATAAGGAATAAGGAATAAGGAAGCTAGTGGAGGAGTGAGTAGTGAGCTGTGATTCGTGAGGAGTGAGCAATAAGGAATAAGGAAGCTAGTGGAGGAGTGAGTAGTGAGCTGTGATTCGTGAGGAGTGAGCAATAAGGAATAAGGAATAAGGAAGCTAGTGGAGGAGTGAGTAGTGAGCTGTGATTCGTGAGGAGTGAGCAATAAGGAATAAGGAATAAGGAAGCTAGTGGAGGAGTGAGTAGTGAGCTGTGATTCGTGAGGAGTGGAGCAAAAGGAATAAGGGAATAAGGAATAAGGAAGCTAGTGGAGGAGTGAGTAGTGAGCTGTGATTCGTGAGGGAGTGAGCAATAAGGAATAAGGAATAAGGAAGCTAGTGGAGGAGTGAGTAGTGAGCTGTGATTCGTGAGGAGTGAGCAATAAGGAATAAGGAATAAGGAAGCTAGTGGAGGAGTGAGTAGTGAGCTGTGATTCGTGAGGAGTGAGCAATAAGGAATAAGGAATAAGGAAGCTAGTGGAGGAGTGAGTAGTGAGCTGTGATTCGTGAGGAGTGAGCAATAAGGAATAAGGAATAAGGAAGCTAGTGGAGGAGTGAGTAGTGAGCTGTGATTCGTGAGGAGTGAGCAATAAGGAATAAGGAATAAGGAAGCTAGTGGAGGAGTGAGTAGTGAGCTGTGATTCGTGAGGAGTGAGCAATAAGGAATAAGGAATAAGGAAGCTAGTGGAGGAGTGAGTAGTGAGCTGTGATTCGTGAGGAATAAGTGAGCAATAAGGAATAAGGAATAAGGAAGCTAGTGGAGGAGTGAGTAGTGAGCTGTGATTCGTGAGGAGTGAGCAATAAGGAATAAGGAATAAGGAAGCTAGTGGAGGAGTGAGTAGTGAGCTGTGATTCGTGAGGAGTGAGCAATAAGGAATAAGGAATAAGGAAGCTAGTGGAGGAGTGAGTAGTGAGCTGTGATTCGTGAGGAGTGAGCTAATAAGGAATAAGGAATAAGGAATAAGGAAGCTAGTGGAGGAGTGAGTAGTGAGCTGTGATTCGTGAGGAGTGAGCAATAAGGAATAAGGAATAAGGAAGCTAGTGGAGGAGTGAGTAGTGAGCTGTGATTCGTGAGGAGTGAGCAATAAGGAATAAGGAATAAGGAAGCTAGTGGAGGAGTGAGTAGTGAGCTGTGATTCGTGAGGAGTGAGCAATAAGGAATAAGGAATAAGGAAGCTAGTGGAGGAGTGAGTAGTGAGCTGTGATTCGTGAGGAGTGAGCAATAAGGAATAAGGAATAAGGAAGCTAGTGGAGGAGTGAGTAGTGAGCTGTGATTCGTGAGGAGTGAGCAATAAGGAATAAGGAATAAGGAAGCTAGTGGAGGAGTGAGTAGTGAGCTGTGATTCGTGAGGAGTGAGCAATAAGGAATAAGGAATAAGGAAGCTAGTGGAGGAGTGAGTAGTGAGCTGTGATTCGTGAGGAGTGAGCAATAAATAAGGAATAAGGAAGCTAGTGGAGGAGTGAGTAGTGAGCTGTGATTCGTGAGGAGTGAGCAATAAGGAATAAGGAATAAGGAAGCTAGTGGAGGAGTGAGTAGTGAGCTGTGATTCGTGAGGAGTGAGCAATAAGGATAAGGAATAAGGAAGCTAGTGGAGGAGTGAGTAGTGAGCTGTGATTCGTGAGGAGTGAGCAATAAGGAATAAGGAATAAGGAAGCTAGTGGAGGAGTGAGTAGTGAGCTGTGATTCGTGAGGAGTGAGCAATAAGGAATAAGGAATAAGGAAGCTAGTGGAGGAGTGAGTAGTGAGCTGTGATTCGTGAGGAGTGAGCAATAAGGAATAAGGAAGCTAGTGGAGGAGTGAGTAGTGAGCTGTGATTCGTGAGGAGTGAGCAATAAGGAATAAGGAATAAGGAAGCTAGTGGAGGAGTGAGTAGTGAGCTGTGATTCGTGAGGAGTGAGCAATAAGGAATAAGGAATAAGGAAGCTAGTGGAGGAGTGAGTAGTGAGCTGTGATTCGTGAGGAGTGAGCAATAGGAATAAGGAATAAGGAAGCTAGTGGAGGAGTGAGTAGTGAGCTGTGATTCGTGAGGAGTGAGCAATAAGGAATAAGGAATAAGGAAGCTAGTGGAGGAGTGAGTAGTGAGCTGTGATTCGTGAGGAGTGAGCAATAAGGAATAAGGAATAAGGAAGCTAGTGGAGGAGTGAGTAGTGAGCTGTGATTCGTGAGGAGTGAGCAATAAGGAATAAGGAAGCTAGTGGAGGAGTGAGTAGTGAGCTGTGATTCGTGAGGAGTGAGCAATAAGGAATAAGGAAGCTAGTGGAGGAGTGAGTAGTGAGCTGTGATTCGTGAGGAGTGAGCAATAAGGAATAAGGAATAAGGAAGCTAGTGGAGGAGTGAGTAGTGAGCTGTGATTCGTGAGGAGTGAGCAATAAGGAATAAGGAATAAGGAAGCTAGTGGAGGAGTGAGTAGTGAGCTGTGATTCGTGAGGAGTGAGCAATAAGGAATAAGGAATAAGGAAGCTAGTGGAGGAGTGAGTAGTGAGCTGTGATTCGTGAGGAGTGAGCAATAAGGAATAAGGAATAAGGAAGCTAGTGGAGGAGTGAGTAGTGAGCTGTGATTCGTGAGGAGTGAGCAATAAGGAATAAGGAATAAGGAAGCTAGTGGAGGAGTGAGTAGTGAGCTGTGATTCGTGAGGAGTGAGCAATAAGGAATAAGGAATAAGGAAGCTAGTGGAGGAGTGAGTAGTGAGCTGTGATTCGTGAGGAGTGAGCAATAAGGAATAAGGAATAAGGAAGCTAGTGGAGGAGTGAGTAGTGAGCTGTGATTCGTGAGGAGTGAGCAATAAGGAATAAGGAATAAGGAAGCTAGTGGAGGAGTGAGTAGTGAGCTGTGATTCGTGAGGAGTGAGCAATAAGGAATAAGGAATAAGGAAGCTAGTGGAGGAGTGAGTAGTGAGCTGTGATTCGTGAGGAGTGAGCAATAAGGAATAAGGAATAAGGAAGCTAGTGGAGGAGTGAGTAGTGAGCTGTGATTCGTGAGGAGTGAGCAATAAGGAATAAGGAATAAGGAAGCTAGTGGAGGAGTGAGTAGTGAGCTGTGATTCGTGAGGAGTGAGCAATAAGGAATAAGGAATAAGGAAGCTAGTGGAGGAGTGAGTAGTGAGCTGTGATTCGTGAGGAGTGAGCAATAAGGAATAAGGAAGCTAGTGGAGGAGTGAGTAGTGAGCTGTGATTCGTGAGGAGTGAGCAATAAGGAATAAGGAATAAGGAAGCTAGTGGAGGAGTGAGTAGTGAGCTGTGATTCGTGAGGAGTGAGCAATAAGGAATAAGGAATAAGGAAGCTAGTGGAGGAGTGAGTAGTGAGCTGTGATTCGTGAGGAGTGAGCAATAAGGAATAAGGAATAAGGAAGCTAGTGGAGGAGTGAGTAGTGAGCTGTGATTCGTGAGGAGTGAGCAATAAGGAATAAGGAATAAGGAAGCTAGTGGAGGAGTGAGTAGTGAGCTGTGATTCGTGAGGAGTGAGCAATAAGGAATAAGGAATAAGGAAGCTAGTGGAGGAGTGAGTAGTGAGCTGTGATTCGTGAGGAGTGAGCAATAAGGAATAAGGAATAAGGAAGCTAGTGGAGGAGTGAGTAGTGAGCTGTGATTCGTGAGGAGTGAGCAATAAGGAATAAGGAATAAGGAAGCTAGTGGAGGAGTGAGTAGTGAGCTGTGATTCGTGAGGAGTGAGCAATAAGGAATAAGGAATAAGGAAGCTAGTGGAGGAGTGAGTAGTGAGCTGTGATTCGTGAGGAGTGAGCAATAAGGAATAAGGAATAAGGAAGCTAGTGGAGGAGTGAGTAGTGAGCTGTGATTCGTGAGGAGTGAGCAATAAGGAATAAGGAAGCTAGTGGAGGAGTGAGTAGTGAGCTGTGATTCGTGAGGAGTGAGCAATAAGGAATAAGGAATAAGGAAGCTAGTGGAGGAGTGAGTAGTGAGCTGTGATTCGTGAGGAGTGAGCAATAAGGAATAAGGAAGCTAGTGGAGGAGTGAGTAGTGAGCTGTGATTCGTGAGGAGTGAGCAATAAGGAATAAGGAAGCTAGTGGAGGAGTGAGTAGTGAGCTGTGATTCGTGAGGAGTGAGCAATAAGGAATAAGGAATAAGGAAGCTAGTGGAGGAGTGAGTAGTGAGCTGTGATTCGTGAGGAGTGAGCAATAAGGAATAAGGAATAAGGAAGCTAGTGGAGGAGTGAGTAGTGAGCTGTGATTCGTGAGGAGTGAGCAATAAGGAATAAGGAATAAGGAAGCTAGTGGAGGAGTGAGTAGTGAGCTGTGATTCGTGAGGAGTGAGCAATAAGGAATAAGGAATAAGGAAGCTAGTGGAGGAGTGAGTAGTGAGCTGTGATTCGTGAGGAGTGAGCAATAAGGAATAAGGAATAAGGAAGCTAGTGGAGGAGTGAGTAGTGAGCTGTGATTCGTGAGGAGTGAGCAATAAGGAATAAGGAATAAGGAAGCTAGTGGAGGAGTGAGTAGTGAGCTGTGATTCGTGAGGAGTGAGCAATAAGGAATAAGGAATAAGGAAGCTAGTGGAGGAGTGAGTAGTGAGCTGTGATTCGTGAGGAGTGAGCAATAAGGAATAAGGAATAAGGAAGCTAGTGGAGGAGTGAGTAGTGAGCTGTGATTCGTGAGGAGTGAGCAATAAGGAATAAGGAATAAGGAAGCTAGTGGAGGAGTGAGTAGTGAGCTGTGATTCGTGAGGAGTGAGCAATAAGGAATAAGGAATAAGGAAGCTAGTGGAGGAGTGAGTAGTGAGCTGTGATTCGTGAGGAGTGAGCAATAAGGAATAAGGAATAAGGAAGCTAGTGGAGGAGTGAGTAGTGAGCTGTGATTCGTGAGGAGTGAGCAATAAGGAATAAGGAATAAGGAAGCTAGTGGAGGAGTGAGTAGTGAGCTGTGATTCGTGAGGAGTGAGCAATAAGGAATAAGGAATAAGGAAGCTAGTGGAGGAGTGAGTAGTGAGCTGTGATTCGTGAGGAGTGAGCAATAAGGAATAAGGAATAAGGAAGCTAGTGGAGGAGTGAGTAGTGAGCTGTGATTCGTGAGGAGTGAGCAATAAGGAATAAGGAATAAGGAAGCTAGTGGAGGAGTGAGTAGTGAGCTGTGATTCGTGAGGAGTGAGCAATAAGGAATAAGGAATAAGGAAGCTAGTGGAGGAGTGAGTAGTGAGCTGTGATTCGTGAGGAGTGAGCAATAAGGAATAAGGAATAAGGAAGCTAGTGGAGGAGTGAGTAGTGAGCTGTGATTCGTGAGGAGTGAGCAATAAGGAATAAGGAATAAGGAAGCTAGTGGAGGAGTGAGTAGTGAGCTGTGATTCGTGAGGAGTGAGCAATAAGGAATAAGGAATAAGGAAGCTAGTGGAGGAGTGAGTAGTGAGCTGTGATTCGTGAGGAGTGAGCAATAAGGAATAAGGAATAAGGAAGCTAGTGGAGGAGTGAGTAGTGAGCTGTGATTCGTGAGGAGTGAGCAATAAGGAATAAGGAATAAGGAAGCTAGTGGAGGAGTGAGTAGTGAGCTGTGATTCGTGAGGAGTGAGCAATAAGGAATAAGGAATAAGGAAGCTAGTGGAGGAGTGAGTAGTGAGCTGTGATTCGTGAGGAGTGAGCAATAAGGAATAAGGAATAAGGAAGCTAGTGGAGGAGTGAGTAGTGAGCTGTGATTCGTGAGGAGTGAGCAATAAGGAATAAGGAATAAGGAAGCTAGTGGAGGAGTGAGTAGTGAGCTGTGATTCGTGAGGAGTGAGCAATAAGGAATAAGGAATAAGGAAGCTAGTGGAGGAGTGAGTAGTGAGCTGTGATTCGTGAGGAGTGAGCAATAAGGAATAAGGAATAAGGAAGCTAGTGGAGGAGTGAGTAGTGAGCTGTGATTCGTGAGGAGTGAGCAATAAGGAATAAGGAATAAGGAAGCTAGTGGAGGAGTGAGTAGTGAGCTGTGATTCGTGAGGAGTGAGCAATAAGGAATAAGGAAGCTAGTGGAGGAGTGAGTAGTGAGCTGTGATTCGTGAGGAGTGAGCAATAAGGAATAAGGAATAAGGAAGCTAGTGGAGGAGTGAGTAGTGAGCTGTGATTCGTGAGGAGTGAGCAATAAGGAATAAGGAATAAGGAAGCTAGTGGAGGAGTGAGTAGTGAGCTGTGATTCGTGAGGAGTGAGCAATAAGGAATAAGGAATAAGGAAGCTAGTGGAGGAGTGAGTAGTGAGCTGTGATTCGTGAGGAGTGAGCAATAAGGAATAAGGAATAAGGAAGCTAGTGGAGGAGTGAGTAGTGAGCTGTGATTCGTGAGGAGTGAGCAATAAGGAATAAGGAATAAGGAAGCTAGTGGAGGAGTGAGTAGTGAGCTGTGATTCGTGAGGAGTGAGCAATAAGGAATAAGGAAGCTAGTGGAGGAGTGAGTAGTGAGCTGTGATTCGTGAGGAGTGAGCAATAAGGAATAAGGAATAAGGAAGCTAGTGGAGGAGTGAGTAGTGAGCTGTGATTCGTGAGGAGTGAGCAATAAGGAATAAGGAATAAGGAAGCTAGTGGAGGAGTGAGTAGTGAGCTGTGATTCGTGAGGAGTGAGCAATAAGGAATAAGGAATAAGGAAGCTAGTGGAGGAGTGAGTAGTGAGCTGTGATTCGTGAGGAGTGAGCAATAAGGAATAAGGAATAAGGAAGCTAGTGGAGGAGTGAGTAGTGAGCTGTGATTCGTGAGGAGTGAGCAATAAGGAATAAGGAAGCTAGTGGAGGAGTGAGTAGTGAGCTGTGATTCGTGAGGAGTGAGCAATAAGGAATAAGGAAGCTAGTGGAGGAGTGAGTAGTGAGCTGTGATTCGTGAGGAGTGAGCAATAAGGAATAAGGAAGCTAGTGGAGGAGTGAGTAGTGAGCTGTGATTCGTGAGGAGTGAGCAATAAGGAATAAGGAATAAGGAAGCTAGTGGAGGAGTGAGTAGTGAGCTGTGATTCGTGAGGAGTGAGCAATAAGGAATAAGGAATAAGGAAGCTAGTGGAGGAGTGAGTAGTGAGCTGTGATTCGTGAGGAGTGAGCAATAAGGA
Source organism: Microglena sp. YARC (assembly GCA_022414725.1). Taxonomy (NCBI): domain Eukaryota; kingdom Viridiplantae; phylum Chlorophyta; class Chlorophyceae; order Chlamydomonadales; family Chlamydomonadaceae; genus Microglena; species Microglena sp. YARC. The sequence goes on along the minus strand of JAJSRW010001557.1, from coordinate 13,458 downwards.
ATAAGGAATAAGGAAGCTAGTGGAGGAGTGAGTAGTGAGCTGTGATTCGTGAGGAGTGAGCAATAAGGAATAAGGAATAAGGAAGCTAGTGGAGGAGTGAGTAGTGAGCTGTGATTCGTGAGGAGTGAGCAATAAGGAATAAGGAAGCTAGTGGAGGAGTGAGTAGTGAGCTGTGATTCGTGAGGAGTGAGCAATAAGGAATAAGGAAGCTAGTGGAGGAGTGAGTAGTGAGCTGTGATTCGTGAGGAGTGAGCAATAAGGAATAAGGAATAAGGAAGCTAGTGGAGGAGTGAGTAGTGAGCTGTGATTCGTGAGGAGTGAGCAATAAGGAATAAGGAATAAGGAAGCTAGTGGAGGAGTGAGTAGTGAGCTGTGATTCGTGAGGAGTGAGCAATAAGGAATAAGGAATAAGGAAGCTAGTGGAGGAGTGAGTAGTGAGCTGTGATTCGTGAGGAGTGAGCAATAAGGAATAAGGAATAAGGAAGCTAGTGGAGGAGTGAGTAGTGAGCTGTGATTCGTGAGGAGTGAGCAATAAGGAATAAGGAATAAGGAAGCTAGTGGAGGAGTGAGTAGTGAGCTGTGATTCGTGAGGAGTGAGCAATAAGGAATAAGGAATAAGGAAGCTAGTGGAGGAGTGAGTAGTGAGCTGTGATTCGTGAGGAGTGAGCAATAAGGAATAAGGAAGCTAGTGGAGGAGTGAGTAGTGAGCTGTGATTCGTGAGGAGTGAGCAATAAGGAATAAGGAATAAGGAAGCTAGTGGAGGAGTGAGTAGTGAGCTGTGATTCGTGAGGAGTGAGCAATAAGGAATAAGGAATAAGGAAGCTAGTGGAGGAGTGAGTAGTGAGCTGTGATTCGTGAGGAGTGAGCAATAAGGAATAAGGAATAAGGAAGCTAGTGGAGGAGTGAGTAGTGAGCTGTGATTCGTGAGGAGTGAGCAATAAGGAATAAGGAATAAGGAAGCTAGTGGAGGAGTGAGTAGTGAGCTGTGATTCGTGAGGAGTGAGCAATAAGGAATAAGGAATAAGGAAGCTAGTGGAGGAGTGAGTAGTGAGCTGTGATTCGTGAGGAGTGAGCAATAAGGAATAAGGAATAAGGAAGCTAGTGGAGGAGTGAGTAGTGAGCTGTGATTCGTGAGGAGTGAGCAATAAGGAATAAGGAATAAGGAAGCTAGTGGAGGAGTGAGTAGTGAGCTGTGATTCGTGAGGAGTGAGCAATAAGGAATAAGGAAGCTAGTGGAGGAGTGAGTAGTGAGCTGTGATTCGTGAGGAGTGAGCAATAAGGAATAAGGAATAAGGAAGCTAGTGGAGGAGTGAGTAGTGAGCTGTGATTCGTGAGGAGTGAGCAATTAAGGAATAAGGAATAAGGAAGCTAGTGGAGGAGTGAGTAGTGAGCTGTGATTCGTGAGGAGTGAGCAATAAGGAATAAGGAATAAGGAAGCTAGTGGAGGAGTGAGTAGTGAGCTGTGATTCGTGAGGAGTGAGCAATAAGGAATAAGGAATAAGGAAGCTAGTGGAGGAGTGAGTAGTGAGCTGTGATTCGTGAGGAGTGAGCAATAAGGAATAAGGAATAAGGAAGCTAGTGGAGGAGTGAGTAGTGAGCTGTGATTCGTGAGGAGTGAGCAATAAGGAATAAGGAATAAGGAAGCTAGTGGAGGAGTGAGTAGTGAGCTGTGATTGAGCGTGAGGAGTGAGCAATAAGGAATAAGGAATAAGGAAGCTAGTGGAGGAGTGAGTAGTGAGCTGTGATTCGTGAGGAGTGAGCAATAAGGAATAAGGAAGCTAGTGGAGGAGTGAGTAGTGAGCTGTGATTCGTGAGGAGTGAGCAATAAGGAATAAGGAATAAGGAAGCTAGTGGAGGAGTGAGTAGTGAGCTGTGATTCGTGAGGAGTGAGCAATAAGGAATAAGGAATAAGGAAGCTAGTGGAGGAGTGAGTAGTGAGCTGTGATTCGTGAGGAGTGAGCAATAAGGAATAAGGAAGCTAGTGGAGGAGTGAGTAGTGAGCTGTGATTCGTGAGGAGTGAGCGATAAGGAATAAGGAATAAGGAAGCTAGTGGAGGAGTGAGTAGTGAGCTGTGATTCGTGAGGAGTGAGCAATAAGGAATAAGGAAGCTAGTGGAGGAGTGAGTAGTGAGCTGTGATTCGTGAGGAGTGAGCAATAAGGAATAAGGAAGCTAGTGGAGGAGTGAGTAGTGAGCTGTGATTCGTGAGGAGTGAGCAATAAGGAATAAGGAATAAGGAAGCTAGTGGAGGAGTGAGTAGTGAGCTGTGATTCGTGAGGAGTGAGCAATAGGAATAAGGAATAAGGAAGCTAGTGGAGGAGTGAGTAGTGAGCTGTGATTCGTGAGGAGTGAGCAATAAGGAATAAGGAAGCTAGTGGAGGAGTGAGTAGTGAGCTGTGATTCGTGAGGAGTGAGCAATAAGGAATAAGGAAGCTAGTGGAGGAGTGAGTAGTGAGCTGTGATTCGTGAGGAGTGAGCAATAAGGAATAAGGAATAAGGAAGCTAGTGGAGGAGTGAGTAGTGAGCTGTGATTCGTGAGGAGTGAGCAATAAGGAATAAGGAATAAGGAAGCTAGTGGAGGAGTGAGTAGTGAGCTGTGATTCGTGAGGAGTGAGCAATAAGGAATAAGGAAGCTAGTGGAGGAGTGAGTAGTGAGCTGTGATTCGTGAGGAGTGAGCAATAAGGAATAAGGAATAAGGAAGCTAGTGGAGGAGTGAGTAGTGAGCTGTGATTCGTGAGGAGTGAGCAATAAGGAATAAGGAATAAGGAAGCTAGTGGAGGAGTGAGTAGTGAGCTGTGATTCGTGAGGAGTGAGCAATAAGGAATAAGGAATAAGGAAGCTAGTGGAGGAGTGAGTAGTGAGCTGTGATTCGTGAGGAGTGAGCAATAAGGAATAAGGAATAAGGAAGCTAGTGGAGGAGTGAGTAGTGAGCTGTGATTCGTGAGGAGTGAGCAATAAGGAATAAGGAATAAGGAAGCTAGTGGAGGAGTGAGTAGTGAGCTGTGATTCGTGAGGAGTGAGCAATAAGGAATAAGGAATAAGGAAGCTAGTGGAGGAGTGAGTAGTGAGCTGTGATTCGTGAGGAGTGAGCAATAAGGAATAAGGAAGCTAGTGGAGGAGTGAGTAGTGAGCTGTGATTCGTGAGGAGTGAGCAATAAGGAATAAGGAATAAGGAAGCTAGTGGAGGAGTGAGTAGTGAGCTGTGATTCGTGAGGAGTGAGCAATAAGGAATAAGGAATAAGGAAGCTAGTGGAGGAGTGAGTAGTGAGCTGTGATTCGTGAGGAGTGAGCAATAAGGAATAAGGAATAAGGAAGCTAGTGGAGGAGTGAGTAGTGAGCTGTGATTCGTGAGGAGTGAGCAATAAGGAATAAGGAATAAGGAAGCTAGTGGAGGAGTGAGTAGTGAGCTGTGATTCGTGAGGAGTGAGCAATAAGGAATAAGGAATAAGGAAGCTAGTGGAGGAGTGAGTAGTGAGCTGTGATTCGTGAGGAGTGAGCAATAAGGAATAAGGAATAAGGAAGCTAGTGGAGGAGTGAGTAGTGAGCTGTGATTCGTGAGGAGTGAGCAATAAGGAATAAGGAATAAGGAAGCTAGTGGAGGAGTGAGTAGTGAGCTGTGATTCGTGAGGAGTGAGCAATAAGGAATAAGGAAGCTAGTGGAGGAGTGAGTAGTGAGCTGTGATTCGTGAGGAGTGAGCAATAAGGAATAAGGAATAAGGAAGCTAGTGGAGGAGTGAGTAGTGAGCTGTGATTCGTGAGGAGTGAGCAATAAGGAATAAGGAATAAGGAAGCTAGTGGAGGAGTGAGTAGTGAGCTGTGATTCGTGAGGAGTGAGCAATAAGGAATAAGGAATAAGGAAGCTAGTGGAGGAGTGAGTAGTGAGCTGTGATTCGTGAGGAGTGAGCAATAAGGAATAAGGAATAAGGAAGCTAGTGGAGGAGTGAGTAGTGAGCTGTGATTCGTGAGGAGTGAGCAATAAGGAATAAGGAATAAGGAAGCTAGTGGAGGAGTGAGTAGTGAGCTGTGATTCGTGAGGAGTGAGCAATAAGGAATAAGGAAGCTAGTGGAGGAGTGAGTAGTGAGCTGTGATTCGTGAGGAGTGAGCAATAAGGAATAAGGAAGCTAGTGGAGGAGTGAGTAGTGAGCTGTGATTCGTGAGGAGTGAGCAATAAGGAATAAGGAATAAGGAAGCTAGTGGAGGAGTGAGTAGTGAGCTGTGATTCGTGAGGAGTGAGCAATAAGGAATAAGGAATAAGGAAGCTAGTGGAGGAGTGAGTAGTGAGCTGTGATTCGTGAGGAGTGAGCAATAAGGAATAAGGAATAAGGAAGCTAGTGGAGGAGTGAGTAGTGAGCTGTGATTCGTGAGGAGTGAGCAATAAGGAATAAGGAAGCTAGTGGAGGAGTGAGTAGTGAGCTGTGATTCGTGAGGAGTGAGCAATAAGGAATAAGGAATAAGGAAGCTAGTGGAGGAGTGAGTAGTGAGCTGTGATTCGTGAGGAGTGAGCAATAAGGAATAAGGAATAAGGAAGCTAGTGGAGGAGTGAGTAGTGAGCTGTGATTCGTGAGGAGTGAGCAATAAGGAATAAGGAATAAGGAAGCTAGTGGAGGAGTGAGTAGTGAGCTGTGATTCGTGAGGAGTGAGCAATAAGGAATAAGGAAGCTAGTGGAGGAGTGAGTAGTGAGCTGTGATTCGTGAGGAGTGAGCAATAAGGAAATAAGGAAATAAGGAAGCTAGTGGAGGAGTGAGTAGTGAGCTGTGATTCGTGAGGAGTGAGCAATAAGGAATAAGGAAGCTAGTGGAGGAGTGAGTAGTGAGCTGTGATTCGTGAGGAGTGAGCAATAAGGAATAAGGAATAAGGAAGCTAGTGGAGGAGTGAGTAGTGAGCTGTGATTCGTGAGGAGTGAGCAATAAGGAATAAGGAATAAGGAAAGCTAGTGGAGGAGTGAGTAGTGAGCTGTGATTCGTGAGGAGTGAGCAATAAGGAAGTAAGAGAATAAGGAAGCTAGGTGGAGGAGTGAGTAGTGAGCTGTGATTCGTGAGGAGTGAGCAATAAGGAATAAGGAATAAGGAAGCTAGTGGAGGAGTGAGTAGTGAGCTGTGATTCGTGAGGAGTGAGCAATAAGGAATAAGGAATAAGGAAGCTAGTGGAGGAGTGAGTAGTGAGCTGTGATTCGTGAGGAGTGAGCAATAAGGAATAAGGAATAAGGAAGCTAGTGGAGGAGTGAGTAGTGAGCTGTGATTCGTGAGGAGTGAGCAATAGGAATAAGGAATAAGGAAGCTAGTGGAGGAGTGAGTAGTGAGCTGTGATTCGTGAGGAGTGAGCAATAAGGAATAAGGAATAAGGAAGCTAGTGGAGGAGTGAGTAGTGAGCTGTGATTCGTGAGGAGTGAGCAATAAGGAATAAGGAATAAGGAAGCTAGTGGAGGAGTGAGTAGTGAGCTGTGATTCGTGAGGAGTGAGCAATAAGGAATAAGGATAAGGAAGCTTAGTGGAGGAGTGAGTAGTGAGCTGTGATTCGTGAGGAGTGAGCAAAGGAATAAGGAATAAGGAAGCTAGTGGAGGAGTGAGTAGTGAGCTGTGATTCGTGAGGAGTGAGCAATAAGGAATAAGGAATAAGGAAGCTAGTGGAGGAGTGAGTAGAATAAGGGCTGTGATTCGTGAGGAGTGAGCAATAAGGAATAAGGAAGCTAGTGGAGGAGTGAGTAGTGAGCTGTGATTCGTGAGGAGTGAGCAATAAGGAATAAGGAATAAGGAAGCTAGTGGAGGAGTGAGTAGTGAGCTGTGATTCGTGAGGAGTGAGCAATAAGGAATAAGGAAGCTAGTGGAGGAGTGAGTAGTGAGCTGTGATTCGTGAGGAGTGAGCAATAAGGAATAAGGAATAAGGAAGCTAGTGGAGGAGTGAGTAGTGAGCTGTGATTCGTGAGGAGTGAGCATAAGGAATAAGGAAGCTAGTGGAGGAGTGAGTAGTGAGCTGTGATTCGTGAGGAGTGAGCAATGAGAAGGAAGCTAGTGGAGGAGTGAGTAGTGGCTGTGATCGTGAGGAGTGAGAATAAGGAATAAGGAAGCTAGTGGAGGAGTAGTAGTGAGCTGTGATTCGTGAGGAGTGAGCAATAAGGAATAAGGAAGCTAGTGGAGGAGAGTGAGTGTGCTGTGATTCGTGAGGAGTGAGCAATAAGGAATAGTGGAAGCTAGTGGAGGAGTGAGTAGTGGAGCTGTGATTCGTGAGGAGTGAGCAATAAGGAATAAAGGAAGTAGTGGAAGTGAGTAGTGAGCTGTGATTCGTGAGGAGATGAAGAATAGGAATTGCTAGGTGGTGAGCTGTGATTCTTGTGAGGAGTGAGCAAATAAGGACATTAAGGAAATAAGGAAGCTGGGTGAAGTGGGGGAGCTGGGCGCGTCTGTAGTGCGGAGTCTGTGCAGATTTCGTGAGGAGTGAGCAATAAGGAATCGGATAAAGGAAGTAGTAGAGGGTGAGTAGTGGCTGTGATTCCGTGACGGACCACTGAGCAATAAGGAATAAGGAATAAGGAAGCTAGTACTTGGAGGAGTGAGTAAGTGAGCTGAGAGAAAAAAGTGATTCAGGTGAGGATTGTGTGAGCAAAATAAGGAATAAGGAATAAGGAAGCTAGTGGAGAGTTGTGACAGGTGTGTGTGAGTGTAGTGAGCTGTGATTCAGTGAGGGACTGAGTGAGCAAATACAGGACTAAGGAATAAGGAAGCTAGTAGTAGGGAGTGAGGTGAGTAAGTGAGCCTGTGATTCCGTGAGGATGTGAGAAGCAATGAGGAATGAGAATTAAAGGAAGGCTAGTTGGAGAGGACGTGAGTAGTGAGCTGTTGAATGGGGTCAGGTGCAAGGATGTGGTGAGTGGCGAGAACAAAATGCGAACAAGTGACATATGCGGACTGAATAGGGTGCTAGGAACGAAGAGTCAATGGAAGAGTGAAACATAGTGAGGTGTAAGTGAGATATAAGCATTTGGGGACTTAGTGTGGAGGAATAGATGTACACAGATGAGTGGTAGTAGTGAGCTGTGAGTGTGTCGGTTTGTGCGACGAGGTGGGGTGGGATGCAATAGGCAAGAGGATAAATGGAATAAGGAGTAGCGTGTAGATGAGAGGTAGGAGGCACAAAGAAGTGCTGGTGCTTGTGCTGTTAGGACAGTTGGGTGTATTGACGATAGAGTAAGGGATGAGCTGTGATTCTGGTGGACGTGGTTAGATGGTTAGGCTCAGGACAATAAGTAAGGTGGAATGTGCTTATGAAGGATGCTAAGGATGCGTGAGGTGAGGAGGTGTTATGGCAAGTGGAGTAATGGAGCGGGATGCGCTGGTGGAGAGTGCTTAGACAAGAGGGCTGTGAGGCTCAGTGAGGACAGTAAGTAAGAAGGTGCGGATGTGGTGAGGGAGTGATATGGCTTGGAGTGATGCTAATGGGGATTGACGTGTGAGGATGGTCCGGATAGGACAAGGGGAGTGCAATAGATGGGGAATTGAAGTATAGAATGTGAGCAAGTGCTGATGTGGGAGGAGTGGATGTATGGAGGCACTGGAATGACGGATGCTGTGGAGAGCAGTATGGGTGCAGTACGCGAAACTCAAAGGGAATGAGTAGGTAGGCGTGACATGTAGGAGGGTGTAAGGCAAGTGGGATGTGGTTGAGCCGGTGTATGGTAGCTAGTGATCGATGATAGAGGGTGTAGGGACAGTGGGTGAGTGGTGGAGCATATAAGGAATTAGGTAGGCATAAGGAGAGTAGTTGCTTGAGGGGTGAGAAGGACGTGCGTAGAGTATGAGCTGTGATCTAGGCGACAGAGCGGGTGTAGGGACGTCAGTGGGTGTAAGGCAGAGGCTCTAGTAAGGAGTATAAGATAGACTAGTGGTAAGGAACACGAAGTGTACGAGAAGTTGACCAGTGATAGCTGTTTGATTGCGGTATGAGCAAAGGTGTGGTGAGAGATGCTAAGGAATAAGGAAAGGCTAGGTTGAGAGAGTGATGAGGACAGATAGAGAAGTGTAGTTCGAGCTGAGATTGCGTGTTGGGAGACATGAGGAGTGTAAGACAGATAGGATATAAGGAAGCTAGGGGAGGGTATCGTGAGTATGAGCTGTGATTCGTGGAGGAGTGAGAATTTAAGTAGCTAAAGCGAGCAGATAAGAGTGGAGAGGCTTGTTGGATAGGACCTGTGAATGGCAGTAGTGAGCAGAGGATTCGGTTGATATGGACAGGAGGGTGGTGTCAGCAATAACGTGAATAAGGTAATTAAGGAAGCATAGGGTGGAATGCGGGATGGTGAGTTAAGTGGAGCTTGTTGATTCAATAGGACGAATGATGTACAGGACAGTTGGACCGTGTGAAGCGCAATGAGGAGATGCATAGTTAAGGAAGCTAGGTTTGAGCAGGAGTGGTAGTATGACTAGAGGCTGTTGGGATTTCGCGTGTAGTAGCTAGTGAGCAGTAGCAATGAGAGGAATATGTGATAAGCGGACAGCTTAGGGTGGGATGGTAGGTGGGAATTAGGTTGTTTCGACATATAAGGTGTGGAATGACAGTGGGTGCACGTGTTATCGGTCAGTGAGCTGATGATGTCTAGATGCGGTAGACTGTACGAGCTAGAGGAGGTAGCTTGGTTGAGGATTGGTGTAGCAAGGATACAGTGGGAGTAAAAGGCAAGCTAGTGGAGGAGAGCAGTGACTGGGGTGGGGTTTAGTACTTCGCTGTAGGCTAGATGATCCAGGCGTGTAGGAGGGGTAGCAGATAAGGTGTGTAGGAAGCGATATGGATGAGGTAAGCTGAGTGGACAGGAGGGTATGGTGGTGATCGAGTAGGTTGATGCTCGTCCGATCAGAATTTCCGAGTGTGGAGTGTGAATGGAGCAATAGTGAGTAGCGTGACATGAGAGGCAGAGTATGTGGGAGGAGTGTATGAGTCTATAGAGCTGTATGTGATCTCGATGGGTAATGTGAGCAATGTAGGAATAAGTGATAAAGGAGATGGTCATAGTACGCAAGGACGATTCGGTGGAAGGACACGTGCGAGGTTAGTTAGCATTGGCATAGAGGTTCCAGTGAGACTGTGTGGGTAGCTAAGTAAGAATAAGGAATATAAGATAGGAACAAGCATAGCTGGTAGGAACGTGAGTCAGTGAGCTGTGATCCTGAGGAGAGAGGTGTGGAGTCGAAGTAACGGTAGATAGAGACAAGTTAAGTATTGGAAGCTACGTGGTAGGTGAGACAACACGGAATTAGTGATGAGCGTGTAGGGGTAGGACAAAAGGGTGGCGCATGGGTCTGATCAGAGCGAGTTAGGGATTGTAATGCGACAGGGTCATGGGCTGCGGGTAGTCGTAGGACCAAGGCGGTGGGTGAGGTGTAGGACAAGTGGGATGATTTAATGGCACGGGCTATGGGTGGGTTTAGGTGTAGTGACAAATGAGGGTGGTGGGGTGTTAGGATGATGGTGAACCTCGAGCTGTGAGTTTCGGTGTACGCGCGAAGAGGGCATATGCAAGGAATAGATGGCAAGGAGGGCTACTGCTTAGCAACGAGGTGCTGGTGGGTGTGGAACTATGTAAGAGACAGTAGTTGAAGTGAGCGTGTGATTCGGAGGATGTGAGCAATAAGAGTGAGCTAAGGAATGAAGCGGAAGCTGAGTGGAGGAGTGGGCCTTGATGGTGTATGTAGGTGAAGCCTAGTGGATTCCGTTGGGTGTGAGTGAGTATGGGTGTAGGAAGTAGAGCAGTGAATATAAGTGAAGTAAGAGTTGAAGCTAGTGGCAGGAGTATGATCATTAGTGAGTGTGTACGATTGCAAGTGGAGGAATGTGAGCATGATAGGAATGAGTAGGGAGTTGTAGGAAGGAGCTAACGATGGGTGGAGGGATAGTGACTGTATAGTGAGCTGGTGGATTTCGTGAGATTCAGTGAGCCAATAATTGGATAAGCAATAAAGAACCGCTAGTCGGAGGTGGGTGTAGGAGAGTGGTGTACATGGCAAGGACATGGGTGGTAGTGGAGCTGTGATTCGTCGGGTGTAAGGTCTAATGGTGTGAGCCTATTAAAGGAGATAGAACAAGGGGAATGGCTCATAAGATCGGTGATGGATGTGTGAGGTCTATTATAGGAAGAGTGAGTGTAGCTGTGGTAGCGTGGGTTGTAGGACAGGACTGGTACTATGGCAGTAGGGGCATTATAGTGCGATTGAGGCGATATAAAGGAATAAGGAATATAGGAGCATAGAAGCGATGATCGACAGGAGGAGCTGTATAAAAAGCATGAGTAGTAAAGGGTGATAAAAAGGGAGATGTCAGGAGTGCAGACTATAGGATTCTGGTGGTGGGAGACAGCTGGGTGTGCAGAATAAGGTAATATGGAGCAACTAAGGGTGGAGTGTAGTGACGAGTATGGGGTCATGGTAGATTGACAGTGGAGGATGGGTGAGGCAAGTATGTAGAGGAACTGAGGGGAAGTACAGCGAAGCGATAGTGGTAGGTAAAGGCTAATGGGATATGTTCGGCGGATAGGTGATGTAGTGATGACGTGTGGGGATTCTAGGGGACTGGTGGATGCTGTCTTATGGCAAGGGAGGAATGGTGTGGTGTATGGAGTAGCAATAAGGAATACAACGTGATAGGAAGGTGTTTAGTGGTAGGAGGCATAGTGAATGAGGAACCAGTAGGTAAGGTGCTGTTAGACTTGGGCTAATGTCGGCGAGGATCGTGAGCGTGAGTTAGAGTGGTGATAACGGGATAAATGGAAGCGTAGTGGCAGAGAGAGGTGGCTAGTAGATAGTGCAGCGTGATTGCGTGTAGACAGTGGGTTGTATGGCAAATAGATGAAAAGGGAAGCTAGAGTGGAGAGTGGTAGGTATGTGAGCTGTGTCAGTGTACACAAGATGTAGGGATGTGGTGAGGGTGCATAATGCAGAGCAAGTGAAGGTGAGATGAAGGAAATGCTAGCGTGGGCAGGTAGACTGGATGTGAGTAGGTGCGACTGGATGGATTCGGTATGGGTGAGGAGGTATACAGGTGATAGCAAGCAAGATGTAGAGGAAGATAAGGCTAAGCTGGGTTGAGGATAGTTGGGACGTGAGTAGGTGAGCTGTTATTCGTGAGGAGTGAGCCAGTATGGAGATGTAGGCCAAATAAGGATGCGATGGCAAGGAGGTGAGTTGGAGTAGTGAGCTGTTGGATTCAGGTGAGGTGTTAAGTTGCAAGGAGGGATGGCAGTGTGTAGTGATACGAGTTAAGCAGAGCGAATAGATGGAATAGAAGGCTTAGTGAGATGGTGCACTAGGGACAAGTGGGTGAAGTTACGTGAGTATGTGCAATTGCGTGAGAAGATGTGTAGAGGCTAGGTGTATTATATCGACAGCTTGGGTGTAAAAGGCATGGGACTGTGTAGAGCATATAGTGAAGTGGCTAATAGGACAGAGAGAAGGTAAGTGAAAGCTAGTGGATGAATAGGTACAGAGTAGGTGTGCGTTGTTAGTGAGTCATCAGGGATGTGATGGAGGGAGGATGCTGGTGAATCAAATAAGGGACAAAAGGTGTGGAGATGGGGATAAGGTGGAAGCTATATGGACACATTGGCAGGTGACGATAGGCACAGTGTAGTAGTTGTAGTCTGGGATTCATCAGGCAAGTGGGATAGAAAGTGGAAGTGGGTATGGTGATTGGTACATGGGTGTGATGCCGTAATGTAAGGAATAAGGAAGCTAGTTGGATAGGACAAGTAGGGTGTAAGTAGTGAACGGCACATGTGTGGGATTTACGTGAGGAATGTGGGTGTAGCGCTCGCATAGTATAGGACAAATGAGATGGAAGAGTGGATGGGTGGGTGTGTAGGAAGGGATGTAGTGTGAGCATTGAGTGCATAGTGTCGTGAAGGTGAGGGGATGTGTGTAGCTAAGCGTTGAAGGTAGGACAGCAGTGTGGAGAATAGAGCTGGGCTCGTAAGGAAGCTGTTGGAGACAAGTGTAATGCGTGTATAGCATAGGTTGAGCTGCTATGGGATTCGTGTGAGGGTAGGTGATAGAGGCAGGTAAAGGAAGGCGAGATAAATGACGAAATAGTGAAGGGTGGTGGATAATGCATACGTTAGGGAAGTAGTGTGAGCTGGTAATAGTGTGTGAGGACGTGAGCCACAATATAATGATTAAGGAATAAAGAGAAAGAGCTCAGATGGGAGGATGGTGGGTGCTAGGTGAGCTCTAGCTGCGCTTGTGATTCAGTGGGTGTTTGATAAGCGCAAGGTGTTGAATGGCATAAGGAATATGTGGCTATAGGGTAGGATTGAGGACCAGATAGGTGGTGTAGAATGCTGTGACATGTGGCGTGTATGGCGAGAGGAGGATGGCATGGTGTGTTAGTGTGAGTAGAGTCAAGGAGAGTGAACAGAAGTGGAAATTGCGGTAGGTAGGACGGATGTGGCAGTAGTAGAGCGCATTGGGTGATTGTGTAGAGGTACGGTTGCGGTGTGCTAGGACAATGAGAATAGGTATATAAGGACAAGTCGGCGTAGGTGTAAGGCAGTGGATGTCGTGAGTATAATTAGGTGAGCGCTGTAGATTTACAAGTAATGGGGAGGTGGTGAAACTGACAGTGCGATGTTATAGGGTATAAGGCAACTAGGGCTATGTAGCGAGTGGCGGTGAGTCAGAGTTGGTGAAGCTGGGATGCAATGTACGTTGGATAGGGAGTGTGAGGCAAGTAAGGTGAATATATAGAGACGAGGTGCGAGAGTGTTAGCTGGCGAAGATATGGAGACGGATTGGAGTATGTTAGTGAGCCTGTTGATTGTCGGACGAGAAGAGGGTTGAGCTGATAGGTGGGTGAATAGGAATAAGATAAGCGGTACAGTGGGCAGGAGTATGCAGTAGTGGAGCTTAAGTGTAGTTCGTGCAGGGTAGGTGGTGTACGGACCACAGAGGTTAAGAGTGAATAGGAGGTAATAAGGATGCTATGAGAGGATAGGGACAGCATGTTTCGTGTGGTAGTAGTGGCCAAAGTGATGATTCGGGGGAAGGAGAGGAGCAAGTTAGAGGGATAAGTAGATATAGAAAGCTAGTGTGGTCACGGAGTGGGTAAGCATGTGGGAGTCGAGACTGGGTGGATTCGTGAAGGACACGTGGGTGGTACGAAAGCAGAAGAGCAGATAAGCGGAGGTATGGTAGAGTGATATAGGACAAAGGGAGCTAGGGTGGAGGATCGGTGGTGTGGTAGGACAGTGGGGAGGTATGGCAAGGGAGTAGGTGAGATGCTCGGTGGGTGTCTAGGTGACAGGACCAAGGTTGGTATAGTGTATGAGGTGAAGAGCAAATAGTAATGGTGGATAAGCGTGGATAAGGCAAGCAGGGTGGGTAAGATAGGACAGTGCGGTTGGAGTGGAGTATGTGCAGAGGGCTGATTAGGTTCCCTGCGTGAGGACTAGGTAGTGTTGGAGCCAATAAGGGTAGGTAA